>JABMBR010004829.1:0-20776 GCA_018881525.1 Meteorus sp. PSUC_FEM 10030008
TAAAATGTAAATGTATACATTTGTCACTACCTTCTGATGAAATTTTCATGCCATTATTTCAATATAATAATTAATTACTAATAATTCGTTGTTTTTATTTATTTATTGCGACTTGTGTTTAATATTTATTAGGAACGATAATTTTTTACGGTTTTATGATACACAATATCTTTTTTTTACATAAATTGAATTTAAAAACTTTAATATAACAAAAATATAATGTAGTTATATAAATGTTATGAAGCATTTGGATGTAAATGAAACATAACTAATTTTCTATAAATGTACTGTAAACATTTCAATATAAGTAAAACGTTTACGAAAGACGTAGATGTGAGGTTTCAACAAAGGCACATTGCGTTATGTTACTCACAGGTTCATCTCGTTACATTATTGTGATGCAATATCTAGCCTGTAAAGTATACGTAAGAATTCTACATAAATATTATGTTGCATGGAGGTCATTGATGTGATATCACTTTTGAAGTCACATATATGGCAACTTGATATCATATTTACATCACTTATTCTATGTTATATTAACCTTACAATTTATGTCATACAAATGTAAGATTTATATAATATTTGTTATGTTACATGTTCTTTAGATCTGATATCACTGTTATGTTAGGGTGTTCACTGGGTACTCCAATAGCATGTTGAAAAATCAGACATGTAAAAATGAGTTGAGTTTATCCATTTTTTACAGAGCTTTGAAGCATCTGACGAAAGTTGTGGTTCATAATAGGTGTCTGATACTTAATATACAAGTTAAAAATGATATTCTACGAAATACATATGAAAAGGATTTCAGTCAACTTTCTCATCTGGTACCTCCCTCATAAATTTTCCGCCCAACTGTTGGTTAGAAATTGAGAAATCCCGTCCCAAAAATTTTGGGTAATCTACCCGCCAAGGTAATCTACCCAGAATCGAAGGGTAATCTATTGCCCAAATCGCAAGCTCAATTTTAGGGTAGTCCACCCATTGGCATTGGTAATTCTACTGTTTTGTAAGTTCATTTTATCCATTTTTTACTCATTGGCGTCGGTTTTTTACCCTTTTGCAAGCTCAGTCTGAGCGGGTTTTTCTACTCAATGCGTTTGGTTTCTTACCCATCGTGCTGCTCGGCTTTGCGGGTGTTCTACCGGCTGCGAATGATTTTCCACCCTATTACATAGCTCTTCCTCTATGGCTTTTGTATTTACTCGGGTTGTTTCTTGCCAGTATAGTGGATAAGAATTATTAATTCCGTTAGAAATTTAGTAAAAAATTGAGTAAATACATTTACAAAGCAAGAACTGCGTGATAGAATAAGGAACTCATCTAAGCGAGTAAAAACGTACTTTTGGTCGGGTTTTCTCTCGTGCATGTTATATTGTGCGAGTTTTGTATTCAGATTCAACGAGTTTGATATTTTTTGAAAAGTCTACACTGGTATTCCAAATTTTTGTAAGGCATGAACTCATTCATCTTGATCAAAATCAATTTCATATATTCCAAATGTAGAATAAATTAAATTTCAGCATGAATTGCTTGAAATATTGTGAACTATTAATTCTAATAGGAAGAAAATGCATTCAAGACTATATGGAAACTAAACGCATTGAGAAGAAAAGCCCGCTCAGACTGAGATTGCAAAAGTGTAGAAAACCAACGCCGATGAGTAAAAATTGATAAAATGAACTTGCAAAACCGTAGAATTGCCAATGTCAATGGGTAGACTATCCAAAAATTGAGCTTGCGAGTTGGGAAGTAGATCATCTTTCGATTCTGGGTAGATTACCCTGGCGGGTAGATTACCCAAAATTCTTGGGATGGGATTTCCCAATTTCTAACCAACAGTTGGGCAGGAAAGTTGTCAGGGTGTTCAGGGCCGAGCTCCACAACCACGCAGGTATGTTACGTCCTGAAATATGGGCTCGAACTTTATATTTAATATGTGATATAAGGATGTAGCTTTTGAACTTAGCAAACACCTCTTCACATAAGTGAGGAAATAATTGTACTTGATTGAGACTTCACTTTAACATCACTCGTATTTAATTGATCAACTAACTGTTATAATAATAAACACATGGAAAAATAGGCGAACATATAAAACAGACACTACCGGTTTTATATATTATTTTTGATTTCGTATGATTACTTGTCACTTGGATAGTTGGACAAAGAGTAAGTGCTCATTCGAAGTTCATGGACAAAGATGTTGGTTCGCGGTCTTGTACCATATGTTTAATGAGGCGAAGCTGAGTGAATCCGTGATTTGATTGGGTATTTTTTGTGCGGAGGGGGTTGTTAGAATAATCTTTGTCTCATGAAATTCGAACAAGTCGTACATAAATATTTCGTGGAAGTTAACTATATATGATAATAGTTATGAGTTGCAAGAATTGGCAGAAATAAAATATTCTGATCGGCAATCTGCAAAAACAGTTTAGACTATACTTGTGGAATGTCGTGCCGAAACCAAAAGTTGCTCAACTGCGTATAATTATGAGTAACTCTAGTTTACAAAAAAAAAAGAAAAATTTTGTGCCGGCGAGCGATAATATTATTTTGAAATGCGCGCCACTTTTCAGGAGCGAGGACGCAACAGGTAATCAAAGCGCACGTGACACTACTGAAAACTTGGGGTTTCATCCATGTGAACATAAAATGATGAGTGATGAGTGAGTTTTCTTATGCCGTGATTTGACTTAGCCATAGCAGCATAACACACCAGACATACGAACATGAATGAATAAGTCATGTCGCTATTATACAGCGGTAAGTAGTGTATCCGAGCGAAATTCTGCAGCGCATAACACTCAGATTTGAATATCCGTCTGGTCTGACTGAGATCGTCTAACTCGGTTCCTCCTCATTTCCTCTCTAGCTGAGTGTGATTTAATATAGGCAAATTCTAATGAGATTATGCAAAAAAAATGATAATAAACTTGCGCTAGAATCGAAACATGTAAATTGAGAATATTCACCATTTGGCTATGAAAAATCGATACATATATATTTATTTGACAGTGTAGTCATTTTCTAATATTTAAGTTGTAGCAACGTCTAGGGTCTATTGTTCTCATTTGATTCTTATATGAATTATCGTAATTATTCTTCCATCTCTCTTTCAATTCAAAATTTTGACGCCATTCTATTCGTATTGATCAGCCGAAAGATGGCGCTTCAGATATCTTGGTACATTGCTGACCATTCTGCGGTAACGACGAAAAAAAACTATACGAATCTTGAAATTTTTCGTTTTTGGACGATAAAGCGGGGTACGACTTGTTTAGCTCCAATGTGAGATTCGTTTCCATCTCGAAGCATTGAGTTATCTCCGCCTGATTGCACATATATAACGTGATGTGTATCCTAATTATTGTATCATGTAGTGCATTCCTTATTTTAACCGCACAGAGAATATGTAAACAACATTCACAATATCAATTTCATTTTTGAAGTACTGAAAATCAGGTGTTCTGTGCATTTTATGTATCATTTATCAATTACATTTGTTTCACAATTCGCTATTAATTGAGTTTTATCTACACTCTTCAAATAAACACCTCCATTTCTAAGGTAAATATGAGAATAATGTTAGATTTATGACTTTTCAGATTCTCATTTGTGAAAATTGAAATCCATACAGAATTACAAACGTCAATATCGATATTAACTGGGAAATGCATACTTCCCCCGTGTGTCACAAATGATGAATGTGAGGTTAACAACATTCATATATGGCTTTGAAAGCTACATCTCTAGTCAATTTTTACTCCCATAAGCGATTGATCCAGGGAAGAGTGAGATAAGTCATTAACCAGTAATGAAGTTGATGACCATCATTCATTCTCTGTTGTGATTTACTTATGATGCTGTTTCATGCTATTTGTTCATCGACTGTCTTCTTTTCTATGCTAAATTTTGAAATGATCTGATAAGGAAAAATTAAAGTGATCGTATAACCAACGTGTATGTACGATACTATTTGATGTCCCATCTCAACGCATGTTCAACTCGTCTAAGGAAAGAAAGTATCTTCTGAAAGACGAACAGAAGTTTACATCTCTTGAATTTTGGCAGATATGATTGACTTTATTGGCAGTAATTTACGAAGCGGAACCCCGACGAAAAAGTTTCATTTATGTTCATCTTCGATTTCTTTTTTGTAGAATCGTGTGATGCAATGGCTGATGCAAGTGATCTGGATCGACAGATTGAACAGTTGAAGAAATGCGAAATCATTAAAGAAGCCGAAGTCAAAGCTTTGTGTGCGAAAGCTCGGGAAATTCTCATCGAAGAGAGCAATGTGCAACGGATTGATTCACCCGTCACTGTACGTATGAAAAAGTTTCTCAGTTTCGTCAGTCTCATTTTTTTTCGATATTGATTCTATATGTTTCTGACAATATTAGATCACATTGTTACAATCTTTTTTGTAACACCGTATTTTTGACTAATAAAGAGTCTGTCATATTAGATAACTAGAGAATGATCATGTACGGATCTTTATCTGTGTATACAATCGTATCCAAACATACCGATGTCTATATCTAAGGGTTGTGGTTCATTCGCGTATTCTGTTCACGTTGATAGATTGGAACACTGATTCAATTCAGAAAGCTCGTGTAGTAATATATAACCGATACTGTGGAAACTCATAAACGATACATAAAGTATGATATACTAGAAATGAAAATTTATTCCTAGTCCCAAATGATAGCATCGCGATCATGTACTAGCTATATATTTGAATTATGTATCTCCATACAGAACTGTAGAGCAATAACTGAGGTTCCATAATATATCTGAATATTATACCACATATATACGGTATATCCAAAAGTAGAAACATTCTCGAGTATACCCCATATTATTGATGCGTATGTTGAATTTGATGCTCCAATTTGGATCCTCAACCGAGTTTGAATCTGATAGTCGTGAGGAACGTTAACCGTGTTATTTTTTCAAATCAGAGTTATTCGAAGAGACTTTGGATGTCTCACGGTATAGTGAATGTAATATTCCGGTTACACTTTAGATAATTGGATGACAACTCATTTTGTAGGCTGGCCATTTCGTGAATCTTCTAGAAGTCCCCTATCACATGATGAAGCTGTGAAAAGTGGATTTCTCATTTGTTGAAACTATTCATTATATAAATGCGGTTCCTATTTGTGATGATAAATTTTCATCAAAACATTCATGTTACGACGACAACTCCATAACTCTTATTTTTAATGCAGTTCACATATTCTAACTCAAATATCATGAGCCGTATCATTCTATGTATACTCATTCAAGAATATCTCCGAAATTTATTGAAGAATACCCGCAATCATAAATGCCCATTCTATATACGATGCATTCGTGAATAAACTGTATCTCTGCAACCCTTTCGTTATCATCAACTCAACTTGGTACGAGCTAAGTGTTTTATATACATGTTATCGTTCTCCTCTGAATATACAATATTGTTCTATTGTTATCAACGCAGCTACTGGTTATGTCAAAAATATAATACAATTTCGATCAAGGGCGATTCGATGAAACACTTGGACTGTTTGACAAAGTGACGATGCATTGAGTATCAAAGTACTAAGTTTCGTATTAATTCTCATGCATGCACAGGGTCATAGGTAGTTGGGTTGGATTCGGATTAATTATTGTATGAAATACAACGGAGAGAATATTACTGAAAGTTATTTTACAAATGTTCTTCCCAATCACTCAACGGGATATCAATCTTATGACCAGCTGTGAACAGCTTCCATATTCAACCATTCACGATGAATTCCATGGTATCAATTCAAATACTTTTCTGATGCTTTTCTCACGTTCGTGCGAATGATGATAAATATACGGTAAATATACGAATTGCAAGGATGTTACGTTGCCAAGATGTGTAATACATTAGTGTAAACATTTGATCTTGAAGTGTTGTTGCATCTCAACTCTGAACAGTTTGGCTGAGGGAACAACAAGAGCACTCATTAAAAAATCAAAGATTCATGATAGTGAATACGTCGGAAGGTGCCATAAACCTGTAGTTTCATCTCCTGACAAATTGCACTTTGATATTCATAGTTTTTTCGATACATTGACGGAAAAGTCACATTGGACGATACAATGCTGTCAATTTCACAGAATTTTTCCTGGATCAATGAAGGTGGTGATTACTGTATTAGATATAGATAGAACTGAAATCATTTACTTCTTTCAGGTATGCGGCGACATTCACGGGCAATTTTATGATCTCAAAGAACTCTTCAAAGTTGGTGGGGATGTTCCTGAAACGAATTATTTATTTATGGGAGACTTCGTGGATCGAGGATTTTACAGTGTTGAAACGTTCCTTCTTCTCCTAGCACTAAAAGTAAGTGACATTCGTCGTGATTTCGATTGTAATTCATTAACGAAGTCTTGCATTCCCGAAAACGATAAAAATATAATTGTCCTTCTCAATCCAATATTTTAGAGGAGGGCGGATCACTTCCTCTCAGCGTTGGTTTTTCATGTCGCCTAATAACGAGTTTTGATCAAACCTCATAATATAATATTATTACTCGGGATTACTCTTGAAACAAGTGATTCGGGATGGTAATGAGTTATCGCACTAAGATATTTGACGAGCGTGAGAACTTTTTTGTGATGAAAAAAACCGATCATTGATCGGATCCCAAATATTGTTTGTGAACGTAGCTGGAAATATGGAGTCTGAAACCCATGATCAATACTAATTTTATAGCCTCCCGAAATATTAATCTTTTAGGTGCGGTATCCAGACCGGATAACATTAATTCGTGGTAACCATGAATCTCGACAAATCACTCAGGTATATGGGTTTTATGATGAATGTCTCCGCAAATACGGGAGTATTACCGTCTGGAGATATTGCACCGAAATTTTCGACTACTTATCTCTATCAGCAATTATTGATGGAAAGATATTTTGTGTTCATGGAGGCTTGTCACCTAGCATTCAGACTTTGGATCAAATACGAACCATTGATAGAAAACAAGAGGTAAGCTCATTCTTTATAATATTTCTCACTAATGTGAGGGCGGCGCTATTCATACAGGGTTCATATAGATGCGATCGATCAATGTGGATAAAGTCAATGTCACATCTTTGTTGTAATCCTTACCAATGATTACTGGGAAAAATTATTACGTTCTGACAAATCTCCATACTTTGCATTCAATAAAATCATGAATGGAGCTATCAAATCTAATTACATAACACAGACAACCAATTTGATTTGATATACAACTCAATATGTAAGATTGTCCAATTATCTGCACTCGATCAATACCGTAGGACCCTTCAATAGAAATTGATTCTATAGAAATTGTTTGATTAAACACTACTTCATCTTTGAAGTATGAATTAAGATTGAAATGATACAATATTCAAATCCGCAGGTGCCTCATGATGGTCCCATGTGTGATCTATTATGGTCGGATCCAGAGGACACTCAAGGGTGGGGTGTCTCCCCACGTGGCGCTGGATACCTCTTTGGGAGTGATGTTGTCGCCCAATTTAACTCCGCAAACGATATCGATATGATTTGTCGGGCACATCAATTAGTTATGGAAGGATATAAATGGCATTTCAACGAGACTGTCCTCACAGTTTGGTCGGCTCCCAATTATTGTTACAGGTCAGTGTTACGTCTCAACTGAAAAGTCCATTCTATCTTCATGCATGAGATGTAATTGCATGAGTGAACGGTGCACCTCTATGGATTTCTTGGTGGGAGATCCAACTTTTTTTTTAAGGAAAAATCGACCTTATATCCAACATATATCATTTTGGGTATAGGATTGCGAAAATCCCCAAATATCTGACACACCAATCAAGATATGATGCCAAATAATTTCCTAATTCTTCGTGATGAATCAGAATATATTTCGGCCATTCTCAAGTTTTCGGGTTGTCATAAGTTGTGTTGTCATAATCTCACAATTCCTATGAATTCACATGGTACAAAAGTAGTATAACTTAGGGACTGGAGTGTTGATTCCTGTGCATCGTCTCCTTTACAGGTGGAAACTGAATTTTTAATTCATTCCAACGAGATAATCGAAAGATCCAACCATACCATATTAAAATTTCCACCTTCGAAAAACGAATTGAAAATTTCTGATTTCCCGCTATAAAAATGGGTATCTAGCTATCGACTCATGAATCCTCAGTTGCTAGAGGTATTGTACGCAATATGTTCGATAGTGAAGATAATAAAAAAAAAATGCTTTCCTGAGATGAATTGTCGGAAGTGCTGTAAGCTCCCATACCTATAGAATATCATTTCATATATGAATTTCCATATTGGGGCGTTGCAGCGACATGTATAACCTATCTTTTTCATCGAATTGCAATTTTATATTCTTCACGTGCATACAATCTGAAAGGATGCATTGCATGTATTTTTTATATCCCTCGTGTCATCATCAAACTTTGTCCTGAGCAGTGCTGGTCATGAGTGGATCCCGAAATCATATGTCAAATTTTTCTCGAAAATTGATTTGGATCCACCGAAAAAATAGTTCTCAATCATTTTCACAGTGGCGAAACACAACTATCGTTCAAGAATGGTGTCGCACCATCTCACTGATTGATATTTAGTTCCCACGAATTTGATTCGTAATAAACTCTATAACATGACAAAATATTTTGATTTTCAGATGCGGTAATGTTGCGGCGATTTTAGAATTGAATGAGCATCTCCAACGGGACTTCACAATATTTGAAGCTGCACCACAAGAAAGCCGTGGCATACCTAGTAAAAAACCGCAAGCAGATTACTTTTTATGAAACATCATGTAAAATGTTAAGGAGTATCGTCTACTTTTCATATTTTTTCACTAATTCTGATAACGGATAGTACACATCGATGATTTTCCATTGAGAGTAATGTAATTGACAGCAAGTGTGTTCTAAAACCATAAATAAAGAATGACAAAATTGATTCACAATCAATGTCTCAATATTTGAATATATTCATGTAGAAATACGATCCGACGATGAATGACGATGATTTATGAGCTCCGAAAAGTTGTGAAAGTACGAAACTATTAAATACGGATCGAAAGAGTGCGCTTGAATTCTTAATTATATAATTGTAGATTATTCTATCTAACTAATTATTAGTAATGACATGTGAATCAGAATTAAAACTCTTCATAATTTCAATGGAAAGTGAACAATAAAAATCAAGTCTCATCTAAAGCATTATCGAGCAGTGGCTTAGTACAAATCTTTTCAACAATGTCAACTCTGTATGTTTTAATAGTTTAGAATATGAATATTCCATAACAACTTTTTTAGTTTCGTGAATTCTTATTGCCCTCACTCGATGTTTATCGAAGATATCGATTATTTTGTGAACAGCATGGAGGGGTTAAATTATTTCAGATTTTTTTCAGAGTGTATGCCTTGCATAAAACTTCCCTTTTATAATCTATCCGACATTAAGTAAATATTATTACAATATCATTCATGTATGGTATCTCCGTATTGATATCATGAAGAATAATCGTATGCGTATTACCGTACGCACGCAAGAAATTCCCTTCTTTTACGTGAACGATCAAAAGTAACTTTAAGGTTTTCATCCTGTCTCGCAATATTCTATGTCAGGAAAGAAACACTAAAATAATAGGACGAACATTCCAAATACAATTAATAAATATCCAATCAGAATGTACGATTTGATCGGAATAATATTCATTCATACACCGATGAATAATTATCCCCACAACTAAGCAATAGTTGTCATTATATACACAGTTCATATAAATGGAGAATCGATTATTCCATTTTGGATGACTATTTTGATTTTAATCCAACGGGAATGTGTGTTTACAGCGATTTATAGCAATTAAGATGTGATGAAAAATGTTTACTTTCTATGAGGCAAGTATTGAGCGCTAACTCAAGGCGCGCATAATTTGTACAAGGGAATCTCGAAGGACTTGGACGAATATCAGCGGATAGCTACAGAAGATCTTGATCTCTATAAGAACGGGGCTGGACTGTTACGCTAACTGGTGTCGGGAGTGTACATTTTTGATGTAAAAATATCTGTCAGAAACTATTTTTTCCTTGTTCATTTAGCCTAATTCGAACGAATATCAATTTAAGTCTTGATGTTTTCATCGACGAAGAGTTCTTGTGTGGGAGGATGTATAGGACAATCCCGTACATAGTAGCAATTCAATCTGCCAGTGAAATTCTAATGTTTTCCGTCAACTGAGCTTGGATGCCTTATGGGAAGATGATAATCGTGCCCTTCCAAGAATATTTTCTCCATTCTCTTCCAAAAACTCAGCTGGCGTTTCGATTTTACTCCGAGTTAACTCATCAGAGATAAATTCGTCTATATTAAAACGATGGCCTCCCAACTCGTGTGCGTTACTAGTGGTTATCCGTAATATTCGTTGTTTATATCACTCATGATTTTTCGATTGATGTACTGTTGAGATATTTCGAGTGACTGCAGTGGTCTACTCACTTTTTGATGCCTAGGATTTTAGACTTGATTTCGAGTATGTTTCGCATGGAGAAATCACCTTTCAAGTGATTTTCTTGCATGGAATTGTCTTGTGCAATCGCGCATAATTCCCCGATGATCGTATGGATGTCCCATCTGTCATACCTACTCTCCATTGTTTTATACAAGTGTATCACGGAGTCTGTAATCGGTTTTGCTGATTCTTCAATTTATGCCCACTGCGATCGTAATAAAATACATCAGCATTGTTGATAGTACAACTGCTTAGTTGTACTAAGTATGCGAGCTTTCGCTACGCATACTAACATAATAGGATGAGTTTTATCTACGTTAACATAAATTTACGAATAAAATCGGGAAAAAAGTTCAAAATACGATGATGAGATAAACTAAAGCTGACTGGGTGAAGTAACTAATGCCAGGATACTGGATAGAACTTCTCCTGCAAGTGACAGATACGAATAGAGTTGCACTGAACTAAATTTTTTTTTGTAGCCTGTGTCATTTATCAGTGTTACAGGAAACATGGTTGTCATAAAAGTTATATGAATCGCTCAATGTTGCACTTTTTTGTGAATAAATTCCATGAAAGAACTGAATACCCAACATATCGGTTATCAATTTCCAGACCTCATTCTCGAAACAAATGTTTTCATTAAGAAATACAAAAGTCACAAGTGATTGAACAGCCACGACCTAATTCTAACTTCCCTTCTCAAAATTCAACACAGTACAACGAGACAATTCAACTAGAGTATCGAAGATATTGTGAGATTCGTGCGCACGATGATGTGTTGGGGCGAACATATCACACATTTTCATATCTTTTTCCTGTTGCTGTAAGTGATATTGAACAGACTACCACATTCTCAACACCGATAAGTTCGAGGAGAAACTGTTTCAGGTGAATTGATGTAATGGATAACAGCACGAATCCGTTTACATTTTCCTGATAGCCTTGCTTCACAGTTTTTCAACGATTAATTATATTCCAAACTATTCAGAGGAATAATATACCTGAAAGAATGATTGATACATACTGTCATCACATTGTTCTCACATTGTAAATTCTAGACCCACTTGTCTGGTCCACAACAGTTGCGCTGAGGATCACAATAATTTTTGAATTATTCTTCTTGATGACATTCAAATCATCCCTAAAATCATATAGGTATATGTCTTCTCAGTCATTACAATCCCAAATATTTATAAAAACTACCGGTTGAAAGCCGTATCGTATTGTTTTTTCATTTTGTATTAATTTTTCTATTCGTCATTATCAAATTTTTGACCGTTGTGTTCATATTTGACACTAGAGTGCGCAATCTTCGGCAAAAGTGTGGCGGCCCTGCTCACACGATACTTATTCCTGGTGCTAGGTAGAGCGTCGATCGCCCCAATACACTGTAGCGCCACTCCGAGCCTAGGTACCCTGAAGTATAAAACTAACAGGACCGGCCGCGAGTGGAAAATCGTCGAACCAGGCATTAATGAACACCATGTACCTAGACTCACTCTCATTCGCTTACCAGACGCAGTACTGAACTTACCCCACACGTGTGGCCACGCTACTAAGTTCACGCCATATAATTGATTCGCGCTTACAATTGTCGTCTTGTTGAATTATTAATAAATATATACAGATCCGTTTACATCGAACACTTCTTAAATTATTGTGGAGTATCATATCTCCATAAAAGTACGGCCTTTATATTTACACGACGGTTCCTATCTGAAGCACGACTTATACAAGGTGTGCATCGCCATAAATATGAACACATACGGCATTTTTCTTTATGTTTCTTTAGACCTCAATCTTCCGCTGATACATTTATATACACGTGCACACAACTATCAGCTCAAATGTTGACATTCGAATACTTGACATAACCCGGAGTACTGTCAGTTGTCAAGAGATTAACTAGTTCCAGTTGATTCCAGCAAAATTATGTCAAGGATGGCTACTTATGACGCGCACAACGACGGTCCTGGATTTGTAGGCATCCGATTTTGTCAGGAATGTAATAACATGTTGTACCCTAAGGAAGATAAGGAAAATAAGGTTCTCATGTATGCTGTGGGTAACCGATGATGTAGTATAATCTTGATTTCGAACATTACTTCTTTCATTAGATGAATTCATGAACCTTATATTTTTGCAGTGTCGGAACTGTGATTTCAAACAGTTAGCAGATAGTAACTGCATTTATGTAAACAAAATTATGCACGAAATTGAGTGAGTGTTATAGATATGTATATCAAAACCTGTTATCTCTCGTGTATGTACATAGAACGAATTTATTATATTCCAGTGAATTGACACATATCGTTGCTGATGTCATATCAGACCCTACATTACCTAGAACAGAAGAGCACCCTTGCCCGAACTGCCATCATCGTGAAGCTGTCTTCTTTCAAGCACAAACTCGAAGAGCAGAAGAAGAGATGAGACTGTATTACGTATGCACTAACCAGCATTGCTCATACAAATGGACGGAATGAATTTGGTATATGTGGCAAGTTATATTGATCATCACTCATTCGAAATTACCCTTTCATCTATGGACATCAATTAGCTGTTACTTTTCGGATACTGAGAAAATGAATTGAAATAAAACTACAAAAGGCAATGAATGTTCAAAGTTTAATCAATCTTATGTTATTGGGGAAATTCTGCTACAAAAGTCTATCATCTTCATCTCAATTTTGTTAGTAGTAGTGACATCAATTATGTGGAACTGTAACAAGGGCACGGGTATACAATTTATATATGGGGCTTCTGAATCTATATCATATGGATCTGGATATGTATACTGCATGCAACAGAAGAACCATCATTAATTCCAAGTATGTGGTAGATGGGATGAAAAAATACATGACGCGAAACAATCGTAAAGATTCAACCGAAATCACACCGATCGGTGTTCAACACCATTTTCCGTACATTCGCTATTTAACCATTCATGATCACATCCTTTCAACATCAATATCATAAAATATTACTATATAATTCTTTTCTTATTACACATATCATTTGACTTGATGGAGCTCACATCAGTAGCTATCTATATTAGCTGATCAGAATGTCCATTTCACTCCAACTCAACAACACCATCCGGAATTGACGGGGCGAATAAGTGGAGTCGAAATACAAAAGGAATGCTAGCCAGTCAAGCTAGAGTGGACAAAGCCAGATAATTGATGAATTCATTTTATAAATTTTAAACGACATAATTTATCACAAACACCTATTCCGCATGTACACGGTATGAAACATTTAAATAATTTCTTCATAGAAACAATTATTCTAAATACATGATGTGGTGTTTGCAAAACTCATAATTACATAATTACTATAAAAGTATTGATCTATATATCCAAGGAGTTTATAATTGAAACAGTTTTTGATGTGGGTTTTGGTTTCGCATTCCATCTGATTTCATATTGGATCTCACTTTTTTTTTGTTTGGCCATCAAATATAAAAAAAGGAAAAATCAAGATACATCAAACATGCATCTGATCTTGCTATCACATCGAATTCCACGGGACTTTCTTCTTCCAAAAATGTAGAACGCTTGAATACTTGTGATGAATATTGCAATGCTTAGTTTGACTCGAGACTAATATTTAACATTAATCCCCCAATTGTTCGGCTTATTTTCTCTTTCAATGTGGTGTCGTGTATATCATGCTACTAATCGATGTTCAGTGAATTAATTTTTTGTATATAATTGTTCTTCGAAAATAATTTGGGAAGTTGTGAACAAAAATACATAAAACGGCGGAGCATTCGTGACTACTTTATGACACTCCATTTACCTTATTTTATATCCACTTTTAGTCACAAATTCGTTTGTAAGTGTTTCATCGAGCGGGAATTCACAAATACGTATCCCATTTATTTTATAATCTACCTGTACACTCACCACAGTCCACAAACAATAAATCATATTCAATATGATTTTGGTTGGCTTAAAAATCGCATTGTCT
Source organism: Meteorus sp. PSUC_FEM 10030008 (assembly GCA_018881525.1). NCBI lineage: Eukaryota > Metazoa > Arthropoda > Insecta > Hymenoptera > Braconidae > Meteorus > Meteorus sp. PSUC_FEM 10030008. Next base: position 14,502 of record JABMBR010004829.1, read on the forward strand.
CAATTTCGAATTTGTGACGCCAGATGGAAATTGAAACTGCTTATGTTGTTATTTGTACGATTGCTCGGACTACATTGATCAGATTTTCCACATACGGATGAGTTCAGATATGGTACAATCAAAATTCGATAAATAGCTAATTCAAAAAGAAAGGTCATTCCTGTATTTTCAACTGACAAATGAATAATTCCAATTAATATCGAAGTTCACCAAGCACGTGATTACATGTCTTCTGATCACAATTTTTTGTTATTCCTACTGGAACATCGTCATTTTCTACCTTTCAAGAGTTATATCACTATATCTTAATGTACCCACGAAAGAAATGCAATACCAGTGGTACAATACTTTTGAGTTACATGAACAATTTAGATGTCACCACAATCACTTTGATCAGAGGAAAATTGTCATAAATCAGAAGAGACGAATAATTGGATACATCATTGATTGGAGGAATGGACCACTCGTTGCAAAGGTAGTATTATCTAATATTTACCTAACTGCATGAATTATTCATTTGTAAAGTGCATCAAATCGGAACAATAAGCACGTAATTTCATATCGGCTAGAACTACGATAGTTTCCAGTTCAATCTAATTGAACATAGTTTCAAATATATACATTTTCTCGAGTATTGAATATACCATACGGGTGAACTCTTCTCTGTACTAAGAAATTCAGCTTATCAGTCAGTTATTCAAATTTTATTTCTCCAACTAAAAAAGAAATTCATTTTCTAAGAATATATTTTATCTGCCTCAGTGTACATTTCGAATCGATTCAATCGACAGACGTCGAGCCAAATATGTAAAATTATTTAGGAGCGCACTGATCTGAATGACAATAAGCAGTAAGGTGTCAGTTAGATAAAATGGATGTGGGACCTAGGTTCGACAATCCCAATTGTGTGCGCCAATGTGTGGTATCTGTTATCAGAATAACAACAATGAAAGATGTTTGAAACTGAATTAAATCAGAGCATAAGAACAACTTCTCCGATAAATTAATCGGCACTTACACAATGATTATGAAAACTTCGTTCTGACATCATAACGTTATTCCTTTTTTTCGTCAACGGTGGTCTTGCTGATCTGATTCGATGATTCAGTTACAATGACATTGATTGAATTTTGCACGATGGACGCATTCGTTGCAGTTTGGTTCAAGTCCGAACTTTCCTTAACATCCTCATCATTTTCGGCGTCATCTTTCTCATTTTTCTTCTCATCACTCGTGAGTTGATTCTGCGTCTCTACCACGAGTTTTGCGGATTGTTCATTTGATACTTCTTCTTGGGTCGAGTTAGTAGCGGATGTATTTTCCATGGTAATAGGTCGGCTGTCCTTATTCTCTCTATTTTCTTTATTTTCTTTATGTCCTTTGGTACCTTTATTACCAGTTATATCATCACCAATGCATTCTCTCGTATCTGACGATTCCTTGGTATTTTTCTCACACTTCTTTTTTTTTTCGGTTGCTACCGTCGACTTGTCCTCCTCCTCCGTTTCGTCATCTTCTTCGTCATCCTCATCCTCATCTTCCTCTTCCTCATATTCCTCCTTCACATGCTCATCAACATCCATTTTGCCAGCCTCTTTATCTACATTTTTTTCCGTTTTATTATTCGCTATGTCTTCATCCGTGTTATTGTCGCTTAGTTTCTCCTGCCTCTTCGGTCGTCCACGTCCACGACCAGATGGTTTCACTGACGCATCGTGTTTCGGTTTCTTCGGTGGCGAAGGCACCGGTTTAGACGGAGTCAATCCTCGTGCTGAACTACGCGTCCGCCTTCTACCTTCGATATCACCCACTGATGTATTCATGCCCTGCAGAGGAAAATTCGCATTAGAAAGACAATAGTTATTTTGATTGAACGTCAAAAATTATATCCAAAGAAAAAGGTAGAACAATGTCATATCGATGATGTATTCACTCAGTGAGATGTGATGTTTGGCAGTATACCACATCACAATGGGGAAAATTCTATTGATGAATTAATGACGATAAGAGAGGACGGAAACAGCTAAAGAAAAACATTAACATTGGTCATATCACCGGAACACTTTTTGTTCATTATATCCATAATAAATGAGACATACCTTCATGAACGCCTCGCTCTCTTGAGCCGTCCTTTCTAGTGTCGACAATCTCTTGGTTGCTGATCGTTTGTTTTTTGTGGGAGTCGGTCTATCCTCCTTCAATTGATTCTGAATACAAAAATCGATATTCGTGAACGAGTTTCAATGAAAAATGGATGTATTACACTAAAAATGTATGACACTGAGTTAATATAGATGAGATATTTATTAAAAAATAGTCGTTGGAGGGTAAAGATACATATTGATACGGTGTACGTATATCAAATAATTTAAGTGAACGTAAAATAAAGAATTACTCCGAATATATCGAACAATGACAAATTGCATCTTTCTCCGAGTCAACCTTTTGCCTTTACCGTTTTTCCCTTTATTGCCCGCCACATTCATACTATATAAGACTAGCGACTCACCAAATACAATGTTATCATTATCAGATCTCATTTTATACTTACGTATTCTTAATGTAGCAGAAAAATCTACATCTAACCATAAAGGCTATTTGAACAAATATTCATTCTTATGCTTGTGATATATTCATATTCAGTGTTCTCCATTGCTGCATATTTATGGATAATTAATACTATTTATATGTGAAGAACATTGAAAACCATTAATCGAATTTCGAGAAAAAGTTTATATGGTATGAGTATAACTAAAAATGATATTCAACCCATGACACAGATATGTGGAAATGGTGATTTCCCGCCTTTTTCAATGCCGTTCCCGCCGCCGTGATAAGTATCGCCCAACTTTCGTCACAAGAGTTCAGAAATGATAAAAAAAAAACACCCACCATCTTTTTCAGTGAAGGACTTACACAAGAGTTTCAAAACTTGGACGCACAAATAACTGTGATAATTAGTGTTTTCAATAACGATCAAATGTTATCAATGCTGAGCTATTATATACGGAATATTATTCAATTAGCATGCGCTTGATCATGCCGTATCCTCGAGATATTGTACATATACCCGTAACTTCAGTCACCGCACGCCGCCTTGGCATGAAAACTCAGCATGATGAAATATTCCATATCTGTTTATACCACTCACCTTGGACACATCATCAACGTTGTTATCATTCTTGCCCTCTGACTTGATATCTGACATTTTTTCTGGTCTCAATCACAACAAACACGGTAATACCTCGATTGTATTAATGAAAATTTGCACTGCACCCGGTCGTACTGTTTATACAATAAGTAAAGATGGCGGTTGGCGTGGGTCACGTGATATTTCATCAAACGCGTGGAGCGGGAGAGTTCGGCGTGTGTTGGGGATTAGGAGCGACGTCACGCGTCGGTCAAGTAAACTTTGTGCATGGTGACGCGTGTATGGTTTTTCTGTCATATTCTCAATTTACCCTCCCTCTCTCTCTCTCTCAATACATCAAAAAAATTCATGGCGCCGTAATTTCGTTACATTCATTTCACATCATATTACCTGTCCCCCAAGAATTTCATCATTTACAGATGTATATCTTCCATATTCATTGACAATTTCTGTTTTTTGCTCTGAAAAGTGAAGAAAACATCCTAATGAACATACGCGTTGGGATGCTAGAAATGACCAAACGCACATTTTTTATATGATTTGCGCACGGAATTTATGGATCACCTGAGACGAAATTAATTGTATAATCATTTGTCGAGTTGCATCACATATTTAGAAAAATTTTTGAAACCAAGTGACTCACCTGATATTGATCATGTTGTGCACAATAATTTTCGCTCTTCAGTGAGCCCTTAAGATGATAAAACGAGCGAAGTAATTAAATACATAGAAGCTATAAATCATTGAATGATAGTGTTCACTCCATTTTCCTGAATTTTTCAGATTCAAGGACTGTAAATATGTGCTGTAACGTTTAGTTATCATCGATCAACAATATGAGAATGTAATGCTGCACATGTATTTTATGATATAAAATTGATCAATTCCAAATACAAAAAGGAACAAAGTATGTTTCTCAAGACTGGTATTAATGTGTGGGCATTCTTCGAAACCAGAATCTTGCCCTGAAGTCATCACTGCATGTTAGAAACGCTGGTGCCGTCGGGGAATGAACTATTAACCGAACTGGGCCATTGTGGCCCAACGACAAAAGTTGCTTGCGTGATGCATTACGTGAATTCCAAGCACATAATGACGTAGTTGCTTCATCAGGAAACATAACATAATCCTCTGTATGATTGAAAATTGCTTGTGCTTTGTGCTCCTGTTTACCTGGATCAAACAAGAATACGGAAGAGAAGACATATGTGATGACATGTATTTTGGTTAACTGAATCTAAGACGCATTCAGTGGTGATGGTGAATTACCTGTAGTTCCAGCACCGGTATACGCTATTAAACACCTACTTGTTGACAATTCCCACAATTTAATCAAAGAATCTTTCCCAGAAGACAGTAAATACTGTAAATAATGAGTCGTTATTTTTCTATGAAACAGCGATTGTTCACTTTCACATCAAAAATATTTCGATTTGAATTTTTTTCCACTAACTTTGCCATTCCTGGAGAAGGTCACAGAACAGACTTCATAACCATCGTGGGCCTTAACAAATGTATTTATGCATCTATTTGAAACACCATCCCATAATTTGATACTTCCATCCTTGCCGGCGGATGCATATGTTTTTGCATCAGTTGAATACTTAATACTAGTAATACCAGCTGTATGCTGATGACTGGGTATACTACAAACGAAACACTGTGCAGTATTAACATCATACAATCTCACAACTGGATGATTAGTGCCCACCACAAGAAAATCACCAGTGGGATGGAATGATAAACATCGTATTTGATCAGCATCTGTTATAGTTCGGAACGCTTTTTTAACACTTGCTTTACTGAAATCGAATAATTTTACACAAAAATCTCGGCTTCCCGACACTAAAATTGGTTCTCTCGGATGAAATTCCAAACATGTTACTTCTTCCAAATGATCATAAAGAGTACGAATGACCGGATGCCCACTAGCTTGATCACCTGGAGCCATCTCATCCGGAGCTGATTTAGCTAGCATCCTGTCAACGTCCAAAATTTTGATTGACGCATCAACTGAACCAGTGGCAATAAGTTGTCCATCTGCTGAAAATGCACCGGCGCGGCAATTCCCTTTGTGAGATGTAACATAAGCTGTTTCGTATTGCGCAGGTTCTGGTGCCTGTGTCAATGCTTCAGTTTCATATTCAAGATCAAGTCCAGGTCCCAAACTATTCTCAAAATTACTAAATGGCGGCTGTGATTGATTATTATTCTCTTTCCTCGTTCTATCTGGTTCATTAGCCATTCCGAGGAGCATAAGATGGAGTAATCTATCTGATGGTGGACATGGGGGTTCCGTTTGGATCATGTTTGATAATTGAACAGCGAGAGTTTGATGACCATCGTAGAATAACTGGCTAAAAATTGAAAAATTGTCAGTTGTGGAAAATAACTCTCGCATCGATACATCAAAATTGTGTGATTTCATGAAGCAATCACTTCTAAATAGATGCAATGGTATCATCTCATGAGATGGAATCATTGATTATCTGAATGGGTGATTGTTGTACCTGATCATCAACCTGTATAGGTGATCCCTACTCTTTATGACATTTCTCGAATCTAGATCGGACTCATTCATCTTGTTATCGGGTAGCCTCACCGGAGACTGAATCGTGTATTTTTTCGATGTGCTCGATTCAAAATGGAATCAGTACGCCCATCTCCTGAAGCTTGTCTATCAACAGTATTGAGGTTATTTCCGAAAATGTTGCTAGTCTGTACCACTTGACTTCTCAATTATTTATCAGGACAATAAATATGTTTTAAGAACAAAGTTTCAGCAGTATCACTTATCACTATCATGTATTCATTCAAACATTATGAATAAACTGTATGTCTATATCACGTTATAAAGAACAACGAATGGTCCTGCTAACTCGGAGAAGGTTAATACCTGTGCTGCAAGATCGGGCCGAAAAACTACCTCCTCCACGCGGCTAAACCAATGGTGAGTCCATTGTAAAGATGGGCGATATACATCGATGTTTTTGGTCGATTTTTTTTTGAGTCGAAACATCGATGGTCGATGTAATATGATGAAACATCGACATCGAAATGAATTCCTATAAGGAATTCTGTCCCATATTTTTGCAAGTATCGACTATTGAGTACTATTGACTAA
>JABMBR010004830.1:0-20774 GCA_018881525.1 Meteorus sp. PSUC_FEM 10030008
TATATATATATAAATATACATTCATTTATTTACACAACGTGTCAGTAACTCACTGTCCGTGGAATTTGTCATCCTTGTTACTCTACAAAAATCAATCCAATCATTATTGTGCTCACACAATTTCTTCACACCCATCAACAACTTCTCCAATCACACTCCGAATCCTCGCGATTGCTCGCTCTTTGAACGGCTTTCTATTGACAGAAAATCACGCAGGTAAAGTCTATACAGAGACGGAAAAAGTAAAGATTCATGACTCTCATACCTCCTTATTGTGCGTTTTTTTCCTGTATATTTAAGAGAGCAATGAGAGTAGGCTATAAAGAAGAGTAGAACTCGCTGAAAGAGGAAAACAAGGACAGAATGAGAAAGATCATAAAATATCTGACGCTTTAACGGGTTTAATTAGGGACTAACAGCTCCACCTGACATGCCTTATTGTTGAGCCCTCGCACCGATTTCGGGGTATAAAATTCCAACAGAAAAAACGAGAAATGAAGAAAAATTTTATCATAAAATTTGTTGATCAATCCGCAATTGGCGCGACGAACGTAACTGAGTCATTTCCCTAGTTGCTGTGGGTGTGTGTTGGATAAAAGTTTTTTTGGCCACGCCACACCATAGTGTACATACACACACAAACAAGTATACATTTGCGTACATATGCGGGCCTGTCTTGCTGGATGGCAGACGAGCATCGTCATTCGAGAGCACATTCGACCATTCACGGGACTCCCCGAGGTAACTGATGAGAGTCGCCATCTATAAGCCAGACAGTGAACCCTCTTCTCCTACCCATGTTACATGCTACACGATGCTACGAAATCCAACATCACAGTGAATATTTACAGTATATTCCCCTCCTTCCATACACACTTTTTGGACCATTTCTTCTCAATATTTTCTTTTTTCCTCGATGTTGTATGAAAGTTAGCATAATCGATATTTTTAATATTTATTCGACTATCCGAGTGAAATCGGATCTTCCCTTCTGTATGCAGTGGTGTATGTATACGTACGTGTATACTCATATATAAACACGTGTCCACATTTAATTTGTGAGAATGGCAAATTTTAATTGTTTACTAGACATAAATTACACGACCGCTGGGGTCATAATTGTGTGTAGAGTTAAACTGAACAATTTATGACTCTCTTGAGTTCTATTTAACGCATAGCATGATTCAACAAATGCCACCATACGACCAATTAGCTCGTAATCACCTGTCAATTTAAATGTTGACGTTGTTCATATGAGCCCTTTGATTGCTTTTGAAAAACCTGTACTTTTTGTGAACAACTCACATTCCTCACAATGTTCAGTTCTATTCATGAATATCTTATACGAATGAGCAATCTAAAAATAATAAGAATACATCATAACTGTATCGATCAAATTATTACGGCAGAAATTTGGAATGTTCTCTTTCACGCAATGATATCGCTGACTATTTTTGACTCATTAGTATTTGAATTTCTCAGATTGTTCAATAACTTAATAATGTACAATTGCACTTTTCGCAACATACAATGTGGATCAAACGCATCGGAACATAGATTGTTTTTAAGCCGAATCAGATACAAATATGAATCCAAAAAATGAAGCGTACGACTATTGCACGCGTACAATTTCAATGTTGCTTGAAAGTTGGAACTATTTTTGTGAATTGATGAAAAGTTGATGAACCAGTTTTGATGGTCAGACCAAAGAACTTTCTTATGATGGTTAATCTGCCAAATCTGCCGGATTTTTTTCCTTTTTTTGAATACAACCGACCAGAAATATTCCAATATAATCCAATGAAACTCTCATCGAATCATTCTTGGATGGGGTGGGGAAGGAATAACGATGAGGAGCTTGTCGAGTAACCTGTACTTGAGGATCGATACAACTGGCAGGACCGGCCCACGTAAGTTGGGGAGCATGAAGTGGATGAATGCGGGGGTGCTCGGGACGAGATCGAGTGGTCGTTGAGTCTCGCCTGACCCATCCTACTTTCAACCATTATCGTTTCTTCCTCCCACCACTTCCCATCAAGTTCTCTACCCCTCAATCGAACTGGATCCGAAAGGAGTGTCGTCCTTGCTACAAGAGATGGCGCCACAGACTCAGTCATGTCCTGTTCAACAGGAATCCAATCAATAGAATGAATTTCTAACGTCAACAATTTAAACTTTTTACACTTTTCATATTGACACAGTGTCATTCACGATGCGTTTTGCACTTTGCTTATTGCACGATCAATGACATGTTGCTTTTGATTGGATAAATACAAACTGGAACATTGTCACGCATTTTCATGAGTTAAATGTTTTGTCATAAAACACTGCAACGTCAAGATGATATTCGAATGTTATGACCCGACAGATGGACAATATATTGTGTTTTGTGCATCATTAATGCATCGGAGTTCATCCGAGTGTTAAATCATCAAATAAACAAAAGTATTATCTGACAATTCTATATATAGAACTTTCTTTCATTCTCTATTAACCTTCCAAATGTCAAAAAACTGTAGAAAGATATAAACTCAATTAGCAGTAGCAATCATCGAGTGAAATGTCATTAGAATTGAAAAGAAAAAACCAATATCATAAACAATCTTGTTAAATTGATTTTTTGTTTTTCTCGTGTGAATGACACTCGACGAATTTATAACGAATTAATTCAGCAACTAGCGTATTTACGACTTTCAATTTGTGGAAGTATGATTGTATCGACGATATGTGATAATTCAATTATTTCTACACCACACACCACGTTGAAAAAACATGGAAATAACTTTTTTTTGTACAATGCGAAAATTGTAGACAGAATACAATGACAAAAAGTAGGAAAATAATGGAAGGATATCGTGGCATTGTAGTGTTCCAACATACGCGGAATACGAGGCGAAGTGTATCGAAGTGAGACGAGGTCATATACCACAAACCGCCACAGTGATGATGTCTGATGATTAGAGTGGTGAACAAAGACGCCGACCAACTCCGCGCGTTCCTGATTACCATACGGTATGGCTGATTACGACCAGTATAATATCGGCTTCAACGCCACGAGTATTAAATGTGTACCCTGGAGTCAATTCAACATATGGGCGCCAGTTTGCTTTAAATCTTCGAGAGAGAAAAAATGATTGGCAACGTTGACTCATTTATTACCAAAAGCTGAAAGCTTGACCGAACGTGAGGGTAGACAATTGAATTTATGAGTAAAGGTTCGCCAAATGAAGATAAAATACAACACGACAATGTCCTAGCATGCGTCGATACTTTCATCTGAAAATCGAGGCTGTGAGGAAAATGTATACATTTCTGTCCGAGTGATACGACGAAATGAGTTAATAGACAAAATGACAGGTCAACATCGATGGATAAAACTTGCAAAGAGCACAAAGCACGTTTTCCATTTTCTTGCCCGGGCTCCGAGTATCTTGTCTTGTCGTCTCATACTCTTCCATCCCATTCCATCTCCATCTTACAGAAGCTCATCTCAAAACCACCCACCCACGTTCAAGAGAAAACGTTTTCGTAACCCTGGTATGATGTAGAACACTCGTCGCCCTTTTCCCTCTCTTGCTATCAACCTATGTCAATGGTATTTCTCGCTTTTTATGCAGGCAATGGGAGACTTGAGCAGAAGAAAAATCTCGCCACGGGTGGCCAATCACAGAGAAGCTTCTGCCTCTAGCACACGATCGATGCGGGATCCCTTCATACTATGTATACCAACATCAAAATTTCTTCATACATGTATGTATATACTTTGATGAGAGTGCCGGTATAGAAAATACGGGGTAGAATCAAAACCTCGATGACCCACTTTTTTTTATTATCCTCCGTATATATCTATATATTTTCTTATTCAATTATTAGACGTATTCATCCCTCAAATGGAATTATTAATATTCCAAAAGAAAATGTGTATGAATTTTTCAACTCTGAAGGTTTTCTATGCTTTTCATCTTCTCTTTATTACAATCATGAACAATTATTATGGGTTATGTAGAGAACTTACCCCTTGGCCTCCGAGTCGCCTGTCCGTTCATGACGTTCCATGTTTGCCTGTGTACAACAAAAAACATTAGAATTGATGGGAGACAGTGTGATGATGTCATGAAAATTGTAAGTGCAAAAACACAGTAAATTGTCATATATCTGAGAGACAATTGAGATCGTTTCCGTCACACTTGAAAACGAATTATATTTTCCTATTCATGATATGTTGCAGCACGTATTGTTCAAAATGAAAATTGGAATGAAATCATCACGGAATAAATAATTGGAATTGGATAGTATCGGAACACAGTTCGCGCGTCGAACTGTATGCCGATAACTTATAATGAGAAATTCAACGATAAAAAAACAAACGAGCGCGTATGATCGATTATATAGTTTTGTGTTATCAGCGAAACTCTCGATGACGGAGAGTTAGAAACACCGTTCATTTTCCTCGATATATTCAACATTTAATCTTGAAAATTATAGAAATCAACTTGTTGAATGCAATTTTTTATCGAAAAGGAATGACAATGCGAACGAGAATTATCAACTAGAAATCAATGATTATTTCTATTTATCGCGCTGTCAGTACTATTATAAAAAAAAATGAAATCATTCTGGATTGGATTTTGTTACATACAATGTCATTCGTTAAAATTTCTTCCCATACAAAATAAAATGACAATGAATTTTTTGAGTAGAATTTTGAGAATAAATTCGAAATTTTATGGTAACTGCATAAATGCATTTGATAACATCTTAAAACCACTCTCATATCAACTGTCGATGCATGGACGGTTGGTGTTCCAATATAACTGAGTGTATGTCATCGTTATCTCTAATGCGTGTGAGTTGCTTTTCCATCCTCGCCACAAGAATTATCTACGGAATGATGTTCATGAATGAATACATCCGCAGAAAGAAAACTACCCTATAGGGTGAGCAAAATATTGAACATCGTCTCTCCTCCTACATCACCTGCATGTCCCGCCTAGAAAGTCCACTGGGAAGAATACAATGCGACGGCTGACAGACGCTCCCTTTCCTATTGGCCCACGGGCATTTCAGCCATTATTTTTTTTCTCTCTACCATTATGCACTTTTTGTAATTCTCTTCGCTCCGAATTAATTTACGAATTCATGAAACAAAATTGTATTAACATTGTATATTTAATTTATTTATTCACATATTGCTCTCATAGTACCAGAAGACATAGTGGTTGAGTGGAAATTTATATGAGGAACATAAACGTAAACAAATGTGACATAACATCAATTCCTCCGATTATAATTTTTCGAGTTAATGTTTGTATCGAAACAAAAGAGAATGGTGAGAGTAGAATCGATCGCATTCACCAGTTTTTAGGAATTACATTTGCATTGATTCTACAATAAAGGTTCGTCAATTATATGAATATACGAAAAATGATAGAAGAAGTAGGAAAATGGAATAGAGAAAAAAAAGCATACATTATTTCCACCTTCCGAGATAATCAGACGATAAAAAATTTCTCATCACACGTATACGAGCTGAAAGAACGTACGGAAGAAGTATGAAATGAAATTCGTGTAATCGAGTCAGATGTCAGCGTCGTGTTCTGAATGAATGTAAAATACTTTTCGTCTCGGTAGCGAAAAATTATTCCAGAGTATTCAGTTCATTATCTCATCCCGTCGGGGCGGAAAATGCATAAATATGTTCACCCCTTTTCATAGACATGCATAGACAATCAGAAAAAACTCGCAATACCGTATGAAAATGACGAGGAATCCCGTGATTGAATTTTTTCATTGTGCATTTTTTCAATAAAACAACTTTCCAAATTTGAATAATGCAGAAAACGCAAGTGAATTATTGTTCTTTTCGACAATGACTAGTGGCAGAATTGAATTTTCCAGGTCTTCGAAATACTTCAGTGCACAATGGCGATGGGTCAGGAATATAATTCTTAGTAGTGATACAGAGCGAACCGGTGACCATTAACTGTAGCATTATGAAGATGCGATACGTGAGGGCTTCCGAAAAAAAGAGAAAAAAAGTAAAAAAAATTTGAGGAAAATGGAGCAAAAACACTGTCACTGGTGAGACGATACCAAGTTACGTGACGGCTACCTGAGTGTTGTCGTTGGAATTACTGTTGGCAACTTTCAAAAGAGATGAGAAAGAAAAATTTACTCGACAGGGAGTTGCTTAATACCGTTAGGTCAACACTGATTTGTCTCCGCCTCTTTGCCCGCTCTCTCTTTTTTCGTCGACGAAGCCACATACCAAATGTGCTATCAGATCGATAACAATCACACGCGCACAACTGAAGAACGCACTACAGAGAATATGTTACGAAAGAGAGCAGATTCATAGATAAAGAAAGAACAAAAGAGGATAATCTCGTGCATAAAACACATTTTGGTTATTTGTGATAATCTGCTCTCATTCTTTTGCATAACAAACATGAGGTTCCGCTTATTTACAGAATTCCGCATTCTCTCTTTATCACCACTACATAAATCGCCAAAAGCCTGGGATTGAACACGCATCTACAGGAAAACGTGAGCATTGATTTCATTCCATGATGAATGAAAACAAAAATACATCGCAAAAATGTATTGATTATGATTTTCATGATTAAGATGAAGATTGTGAAGATGTAAAAGGAAACATAGGACTTACCCATGCAGAAAATGAGCACCAATAAGATAAAAGAAAAATAACGAAGCACAGAAGCTTGTTAAATTATACTGCGATCTGGGAAGAGGCGTCGTTATCCCACGATGGTGTACAAGCGAGCCACTGCACTGATTTGTACTCGTGTCGAAGCTCTTATACGTCAGGTAAGGTACACCTATCCGAGCTCGCGAACTTTATCACTGCGAGATACGCTAGTTATTTACTTTTACGTCGCTTATCAGATGCAAGGAGAGCAAAGTATTTTTTCTCCTCTTTCTTTTGATTCGCGTTAGGAAAGTTCTTGGAGTTCGCCCCACTAAGTTATATAACTACAGGAACGTGGATGGGCACACGCACGATTTGTCATTATACACCCAACCAATAATAACAAGAGAACTCATTCTTTGTTGGCAATGTACACGTCAGGAAAAAAACAATATCGCCAACGTGACCCATTTTTACCCCCATAACTATTAATCTTGTTCACCGTTAACATAAAAAATTTTGCTCCGCACTTTTGCTCTAATTTTCCTTATGGAATTCTTCCTCTATACGATCTACAAGTCATAAACAATCATATAAAATTTTTAGAGTGCAAACATATTCTAAAGATTAATTAATTATTTTGATTAATTTTGACAAAACGAAGTTGTATCTGATTAGATATCATGACAATTATTAGACGTTTTTTATTTAAATTTAATTCGAAATTAAGCTCAATGGTATAAGCATCGTACACATTATATGCGATAACACCGACATAAAGTCTCGATTGTATTTTCTCTCACAGGCACATATACTTATGTATTAGTATATACTCAATAATCACCTACGATTGCGGGTAGTGACGCAGCGGCCATTTGTTCACGATCGAAAAGTGATTTCTTATCGTCTCTCTGAGAGTTCAATACAAAAAGGCAATTTAATTAAATTCGTCCAAGCGTGCGCAAACGTAAACCTCGTTACGGATATATGATATCAACACGATTATGTATATATGCTGCATTGCCATGACCTGTGGATATTAATTTTTTTTTCTATCATAACACTCCTACACCTTTTATTTCACCTTATCAATATTCAACAAAATAATTAACATCTGGCCATCAGTTTCTTCTTCATCCAATTTTTATAATTGAACATCTGCTTATCCGACTCGTTCTTTAAAAAAATGACAAATCATCAGCTGAAAAAATAAAAATCAACGAGTGGTCCAGAACAATCCCACGTATTTTTTAATGAACTTCCGTTCATCTTCAAGTAGATTTGACAAAACGGAAGAATTGACTGAGAGAGAAATGAATAAAGAATGAAGAAAGAAGGCTGGTCTTCGCACGGTAGTTTAACAGCAGTAAAATAGCTTTTAATGGCCTCGTAAGTGAGTCAAAGTAAGTTTTACTGGCACGGTAAACGCGATCATACGATCACAGCGAGAATGTCGTCACACGCGCCCTTTCCTATACGATACTTTCTTAATATTTGTGTGTATGTGTGTGTGTGTGTGTGTGTGTGTGTGTGTGTGTGTGTGTGTGCGAATGTGTGCGAATGTGTGCGAATGTGTATGACTGTATATGAATGAATGTGTATCAGCATCTTCATCATCCATACAAGAAAAATGGGTGGGAGGGAGAGAGTGAATTATCCACGAAGACTCGTTGATTTATCGTCACTGACAGAACTTGTGTAACCGCAAGATTTTACTCATTACACCGTTAAAACGGATGAATCATTCTCTGTTACAGTGGATCGCGAGTACACTACACCAACAAGACTATTTTACTTTTACACAGTTGAGCAAATCTCTGTAAACAAACATTCGAGCACTGATGGAGTTATTACCAATTTTTGTATCCGATAAGTTGGGAGTTCAAAGACTTGCGGGAATGGAAGAGTTTTTTGGTGAAATATAAAAATCATATGGAGTCGTATAATACGAAATTGCAATAGCGCTGGCAAAAGTACGGATATACATAGACGATAGAAAAAGTAAAACTGAACTGCTATTGGAGAGAAAAGAAATTTCAGAAAGTCCAAGACTGAGAAAGGGAGGATGAGAAAGAGAGTTGTTGTGACGAAACGAAAGACGATGTATGCCTCTATGCTTTTTCGTAATATCAACCGTAATATTGGGACTTGGAATTGAGCCTGTCTCTCTTGGGAAATATGAAACAATACGTGCACAACCCACGGCGCATTACAGCTCTTATTATTGTATATATTGAGATAGAAGAGTAATAATACATGTTTTTCATCTAGAACCATCTCGCTATCCGTAGGATAAAAGTTCTGAATTTATATTTCATATTCTTCTTCCAATCGTATATTCTGCCAAGACATTTCTCTCTCGCCTCACTAGATCCGTCGGCCATGATCCACCATTGAAAATATTACGCTCGGCTCACACGCACCGTTCTCCACCTTCATGAGAACGACCCTGCGTCGAAGGTTTTTTTTTCAGACATCATTATATTTGTATATTATGTTACAAACATTTTTTTGATATTCAATGAAATTTATCCAAGCAAAAATCCACCATGGTATAATAACAAAATCCGACATCCTCCTCTTGCATTCGTAAACTCTGATTGTGGTTCATATACGTGACCAGCAATGAATGTGAAATACTGCAACGGTTTATATATACATAAGGAATATAAAGGTAGGGGTTCACCCGAATTGGCACAATCCGCCTCAGTCAGAAGGAAAATATAAGAGATTTAATACATCGGAGCTTGTCGTAGAAATCCACCATCATCATTTCTCCCAAACGTGATCTTTCACCACAGAAATTTGGTACGTGCACAAAGTACGGGAGTAGAGGCACAAACATTTGGCTCATTGAATTGAAAATTTTTATTCTCGATTTATTTGAGATTTGTTCGCAGCTCATTACATGAATATGATGCAACTTCTCATTATTTTGGATTGAAAACTTGAGAAATACAAGAGATGGAAACGAACATAATTTCCCAACGAGTGATAATTCAAAATTTACACGGTCAATTGACATAAACTACCTCGAGTTAATTTGAAAATTCAATCTCACACCCAACAATATACACACTTTGTAACAACTTCCAGAAATTAAATTTCATTTTACATATTTATATACAGTATGTATGTATAAACTCGAAGGTTCTATTGCTTATTTTCCCGTTCATCCGTGGAAACGCAACACAATTTTGTGAAAGGGCGTGAAGGGAGTCGTAAAAAAAAAGAGAAACCACAATTTTCTCATCGAGTTGCATTAGTTTCAGAAACTTATTCATTTTTTATTCTCCGTTCTAAAGGTTAAATAGCCATTCAATATATGTTGGACACATTCCCACAGTATGCATCCACATAACTGTACCGAGTTTGCCCTGTAACGCCAGTAATTAAACCGTCAGACATCAATGTGTATTTCAAAGAGCCGAATACGCAAAAGGAAGACGAACATTCTGCTGCCAACTTCATGTAAATATACATATTGAATGGTATAGCGTGCCTCCATGACGTTCAACGTTGCCAGAGAGTGCTCAAGCTTTCGAGTTACAAATTATAAAGTCGGGCAACCATTGCGGTTGCCTCCTGAAGCATATTTACGACGCGCTCCAACTCATCAGCATGGGTAGGAATCGAGTCACGATAGGAGTGTGGGCACCAAATATATACATCTATATCTATATTGTATATGGAATAAGAAACAAATGCGTGGAGGGAAAGAGATATCTTTGGAGATAAATTTTTTTTTCTATTTCTCAAGCGTACACGTGTAAGCACATATTGCAACGTGTCATTATACTATATAATGATAATTTTTATTTGGAAAAAAATTTTTTTCCCCGACGGGATATGCGCAATTTATTTTAACAGCAACAATTGTTCAAATTGCGCAGCAATAATCTTTATTCTGTTTATCTTGAAAAAAGTTTGAAACATCTATGAGCAGCCGCGCAATTGTATGGACATCCACATAGAGTAACCGAAATGGAGGCGGCACAGCGCAGTGCGATAGAAAGCGGAAACTAAACGAGGGGTGTAAAAACTGCAGGCAATCTGGGTTGCGGTGAAAGCGGAACAAACTAATATATCGAAATTCAACGCCTGACGACTTGGCTCATTCAACAGCGAATGTTTTACAATGAACAAATAAAAATTGTGAATAAAGCACGAAATTTTTGATTTTTTTCAATATCAATAATTCAAAGACAAAACAAAATATGCATAAAACTGTCAGTAATGTTTTTATTTTTGTGTGTAATAAAGGTGACCGACGAATGCATGGACACCTCTAAAAGTTGAGAGATAAATGGCGTGGCAACTGACGATTAGTAACAACGTGACAAGAAGCACGTAATAAAGCAATGATCGTGGTTTATGAGGCAGTATAAAACGCCGGATATACATACATACATCCATACATATGGGTACGTGACATATACACATATACACAATCTATGGATATTTCCTTAATGTGGATGAGACGAGAACACGCGCCTGAAATTATCTACCGGAGCAAGAAAAAAGGCGAATACACCTCAATCCTCTTCTATTATCAACTCCAATCCCCTATTTTTCACACATGTCCACGTTCGTTTCCATGTACATGTACATAGGAGTTCCATGATTTCTATGTGCGTCGGTTATAAAAGTAATGTCTTGCAGATTATCACGATTCACAACTCCCGACACATAACTATACCTCCTAAAAACATCCTTTTTTTTTATTGAATGCAATTAATCAAAATGTTAATACCAATTGTAATGAATTAATAGGTCGTTAAATTCACTTTTTTGTTCCTATAAAAATGTTACATCAATTATAGCATTAATTTAATGTGTTGTATCTTTTACAACATCACTAAATGAAAGTCATAACAACTAGTCAGATAATTTCTCTTATATTTATAAATGATGAAGCGATTACTTTTATACTTTCAGTTGGAAACTATGAAGTTATCATTCTCATGTGTGCGTCTGCGGAAAAAGAGAATACAAAAAAAGAGAAGCATTACCACCCGAATTTTCGAAGAACAAGTCAACATGGCAATATTGAGTGATTCTTGCCCAACATGCATTTTATTTTAATATCATGAGCTGAAAGATAAATTTCACAAATTGAATTACGTAGTTAACAATAGACGTCAAATGAATGAATGAATATGATATGGAAGTGGAAGAAACTGAATCCTTCCATACACATACTCACATATATACATTCTATCAAGAGAATATCGTCGAACATGTAAGTATTTACGAAGCCACCACCAGTTTATTATTGATTATTTGTATGACAGTTGGATATATCGACGATGAAATTTACTTCAGACATAAAATACCTAAACTATATTGTGTATGCATGAATATATTTTCTTTTTTTTCTCATTTATGAATAAAGCGAGGAGTAATATGGATATATGCATATTCGGACAGGATGAAAGTAGAAGGGAGGGCGAGTTTATGTAAAAAAAAATCACTCATAATAATAATAACAAGAAAAGTACGGCAAAGAATATTTTTCCATTGAATCGTTATATCTGTCCAATGGAGTCAATAGACCACTTCTCAGACTCGTCCGAAGTCATGACATTGTCCAGACCATCCACAAAGTTTGAGCTGCGTAGGATGACGGTTCTATACTGAAGCATTACCGCTCTCATCTCCAAGCAAAACAGAAAGAGTAATCAAGATATATATATGTGTGTACATGTGTATATGTATAATACACAATTCAGCAAGAAGAGTATGGTCTTGAATTCAATTCAATTTGGACGTTTCATTCCAGTCAGGTTTTCGTCCGTTTCACATCTTTTCTTCACATTTCCGTTTCATACGTTGCTGTAGTTGCTGACAGACTTTGTTTTTACGAGAGTGAGAATTCAACCACAACTCACAACAGACCTTCAGTATGAATTCTCAGTGTCTGTAGTATCTATTGAAGTTCGACTGTCATTGTCTTTACAGTGGGTACTTTTCTACGTACATCGCCCAATCCGGAAAGAATCCACATTTTCATTTGAAGTACAAGTCGAAGGAATAGATAGAGTACATGACGTCAGAATGGAGCCCCAATGTGTAGCTTTGATTGAATAAAGATCTCTCTCCTTCACGAACAAACGCGAATACATTGATCCTTGAATCATTTTTTCGTTTATTATTCGATAATGTTTAAAGACAGGGAAAAATAATTAACTAGTCAATGAAGATGCAACTTAATAGTCGATTTCAGAATTGAATGTGAAGGCATTGATGACATTAGAGGGGTCAATCTTTGTGATATCATAACAAGTGATCGATATTTTAATTGTCACATTATTGCTATTTTTACAGTTTGTGGAAAATAATGGGCGATCGATCGCCCACGAATAAAAATGGAAAAATTTTCAAAATGTAAATTTCTTCGCTTCTCAGCGCCACGAATGCTCCCTGGATTCTTTATATTTATTCATGAATCACAACCCTTTTTGCATTAATTTTTTTCATTTTTGCACGCAATCTGGTTGCAAATCACGCTACTCCTTCATATCAATGTAATATCTTCATCCGCATGCACATTGCACCGACGCACGAATGTCACTGCCTTTCGCCACGATGAACAAATGCAGATTCCATACCAATCTCATTCAACTATCAATAACTCAAGAATTTAACGACACTTCATTATTATTTTCTCTGTTCTTTCTCTCATAACAGCAACAATGTTGCCAATTTCTACCAGGCAATGCAAGAGAATATATGAAAATTACATGCGGTGAAATTTAGTGGCGATTGCGCGCGCACACAATTAGATCATACGGAATTCGAGGATCGTTATAGCGGCAGCGGCATCTACATGGCGATCATTGAAATAGGTCGTAGAAAGCATAGCAGGTTGACTGGACCATTCCGCTAACGGTAACGACCAGAGCCCAGGTTTGTGTCTCGGCTAAAGTTGCCCGCTAAAACGACCCAGGCGTGGCCATCATGCAACCATGGCGCACTAGTTGTCGCGCACAATTACACCACCATCATCTTCACTGGGTGATAGTGAAATATGTAGAGCACACGGCATGTGCGCGCATGCGTTCATTGTAACACCAGAAAATATCTGGGCTCAAGATTGAATTGAATGAGGAGGCAAGGGGGAGGGAAAAAAAGGAACGGGTGGAAACATGAATGATTTATGTATGCTGTTATATGTTTGACGAATCGAAGACAAGGATATAAAAGGACTTTTTATCATGAACAACCTTGAAGCTGTCTAGGAAAAAAAAGGTTAATCGGTGAAATTTTGTTGTTGTAGTTCTGTATCAATAATTCCCCAATCAAATCATTCCCTCTCACAAGCAATCAGGGATAATTCGAGGGTAGAATAATCAGCAGATGAATGCCATATATGAGAATCGAAAAAATAAATGATGGATTTGAATGGGGGTTGAGCGCCTAATGGTGGGTATTTCCGTAAGCCCAAAAACCCATCGATACATCCCGTAAGGTAAGTGCACTGCTCTTCACCATAGCGCTCGCTATTACCGACGCTAATAATCGATTAATGGGTTTCACATTTCGAATATATCTTCTACGATATTCCATAGCACCAGTAATTATTGAAGCAAATCAACGCATGTTGCCCTTGGCAGCGAACGCTCAGAGAAGAACCACAAGTGATGTAACTGATTTCAGTGTACCGGGAGCTAAGAAAAAATTAATCGCTCGTTGATTTAAAAATATTAAATAATTAGCGATAATATGCGAATATACACATTTATATTGCGCACATCATCTCATTATTATCAGCGTGACGCAATAGCCTTGACGTATGAAAACTGACGATAAAAATAGGTGGCACAGAAATGCGAGAAGACTAAGGCAGAATATACAGAGAAGAAACTAAGTTGCAACTGCACGACCTCATTCAACTCGTTTATTCTTGTTAACTTGATGTAGCAGAAAATTTATGAGTCGCCATAGAAAGTGCACTGTCTAAAAGTACTGCCGCCACGCGGTGAAGTTACATACTATATTTCTCGCACCATTAGCATCGCATAAATAGTCGTCTGTAATTTATGGATTCAAACACTGATTGATTTGTAACGAATTTCTCATGAATACTCCGAATATGCTTAACACATGTTCGATCCCGTTTAGTATTTATTTGTTTTTTTTTTTCCGTTTCATTTTTTTCTGCGCTCCATAAAGGGTGTTCCAAGGGATTTCGTAAATTGACCGTCCGAAACCCCTGAACAGCCGACCTCCAAACCAGAAATGTAGATGTGAGCAATAACGCAGATAGCACCGAAAATTTTCTCGAAATTTCATCTCGAAAATGGACGGAGAAAAAAAGAGGGTGGGTTTTCAGTCTCAAGTAGGGCTCTCAATCTTACTTTGTAGTTAATCTCGTGTTACATTGTAACCTATGAGAAGAGTGGAATCTTCCATCATATTTTCTTGAACCAACAAATGCGGAAATAACATACTGAAAAAAGTTTATTTATGACTTTGTGAAGTCTCCTTTATTAATTTGAAAACACGATGTTTTGCGGCAATGTTCGAGATTTCTGAATAACAAATCGTGATACTTTATTGACACGTTCCAGAATATTTCATGATGATTAAATTATATTTTCGATCAACTTTAATTCACGACGTATCGTACTCTCGCGCGTCCTCAATTTACGCATCATCCTGAAAATAACATAAATGATATTTTAATGCGAGTAAATTTTCCTTAACCCATTTCTCGTGGCACCATTTTTTTCTTCTCATCTCCCTTTTTCCCCCCACCTCACATCAATATGCATACAGGATCGCAATTCCTTTGGTTCAAAGCGGTATTTACACGCCCACAGACACGTCCCGTGTTCGACCACCCAATTCTCCAGGGTCATGTGACCCCTCATAATTATATCCTTAGGCTGAGAACCATTTTTTTTTCTCCAATTTGTGTGTATGAGGAAAAATGATTCCGAGGCAAAACTCCAATATCCGAATCGATATTTCTATACAGAAATTGAAATTGATAATCTGAACAGAAAGGAACCAAGAAAAATTGTTGATACCAATGATGATAATGCGATCGTTATAGAATGTGAAATGGCGAGAGAAAGCTGCACATGAAAGAGAATAAAATGCTGGAACCCATGTGTGAAGAACCGAGATTACACGAGGGTAAAAGCAAGTGGTTGGGTTTGCGTTTATTGCTCAACGGAAGCACTCTTTAAAAACGCATTGTGCACTTTTATGGGACAGTGATTATGCCCTAAACACGAGGTAACTCGCGGTCCGCACTGCATATATTCTTCACCAAGACCATAACACACGTATATGCACATAACTATAATGAATTTTATGAATCCATCACTGACATTTGAATATATGAATTAATTAGCTTGTGTATATATCAAACATATCACTGAGTAAAATACTCAACTGGTAAATTATTTAGATAGTGAATATCAAATTAGGAGAAAATGAGAAAATTCTAATTCAACATCGACTCAATCCTTTTGCCTGATTTTATTTTATTCAATAACTCACCGGACAAGACCAGAGAAAAAACGTGGATGGTTCCAACTTTTGTCCTTCGTACCCCAGACGATGAAAAAAAGTTTTGAAAAAAAAAACGAGCAACAGCGGAAATGCAGAAAAAAAAGGGCAATCCTTTATCTCCTGCGCTGTAATTTTTTTCTCAACACTGTTGTGGAAAAAAACTACAACAACTACGGTTTAGAATTCTCCGTAAACCATCTTTATATATAGACCGATAGGTACTTGGCAAACCAACTGCCTATCACATTTGAAAGCAAGACAAGAAAAGAGGTACAGACATTTTGACCAGTTCTCATTCGCACGTGAACAGTGACGTTGTAGTGACAGAAGTAGTTTTAAGATTACTTCGGTGTTTAACAAACTTCCTACGTTCGATACACATTGAATGGAATTCATCATCTAGATAACGAAAATGACTGGATTAATATAAACACGAGAACATGTGGAAGTGTTACATCTCTCCAACTCCTATCGGAATAATTGACATCGATAATTACATCAACACAGAAGGTATGAACGTCTCCTTTTTTCTTCTTCGCTTTCTTGTCCATTTCCACTCAATTGATTCATTCATTCCCTGCATATTAATTTTTTCATTTTGTCCGATTTTTTCTGTTGTAAAATCATTCCAACCGTACGAAAACCTAAGAATCCTCATGACACTCCCCTTCATCCATATAAATGTAATATCACACGAGCGTCATAATCCCATCGCTCTTCTCTTACTTTCTTGGTATTCATCCAAAGTCGAATCGCGACATTGCGACTCATGTGCATTCTCTCCAACGAATGGGTGTGTGTGTGGGGTGGTAGTAGTAGTTGAGTTTGGAAAAGTGATAAAAGTTACGTACAGTAAAAATACGAAGATGGAATGAAGGAGACGGGTGGGACACACAAAGTGCAATGTGTTCCAACTGGATAGTGAAACGAGAGTGAATAGTATAATGAACATTGATAGAAGGATGGGCGCGGTTGTTATTCTAACAATGTTTGCGAACTAGAGCTGCACTGGATGTTATTAAAAAATAAAAAAAATGCTGAAACAGCGCATGCAGGCAAAGCCATTTCATTAGTTTATTACCAAAATTGAGATGCCGAATTAAAAAAAATTCGCTTCATCTTGAGATGATCAAAGGAATTATTGTGCTGAGCAGGATTCCCACGCTTCTCAACACATAAATTTTATATTTTCTCGCGTTTATTTATTTATTTTTTTTTTTTTTTTGAAACATGAATCAAAATCAACATTTTATTCTTCGTGAACTATGTTGAAAAATGGTAAGACGCTGTATCTTCTTGTCTGATATTCCTTGATTGTTGCAGAGGAATTGCGGCTGTTGAGAGTGCGAATAGTTGAATTACACCCAGAAGAACGCGTTCGACATTTAAAAATCCTCATATAAACGAAATGTAGCAAAGCATCTCTCGTATATATCTATTTTAATTATCGAATGTATAAATTCGCAACAATATCCTGTACACGCAGTCGAAGATAAAGAGTTAATTGCGATCACAACCATAGCTATATTAGATATGTACTATATCCATGAACTCACAGTCCGAAAATGTATATAAGTATATACTGCATTGATGAGGGGTTGGAACTATCGACCGTTGTGGCGACGCGCGCACCACGAATATGGGAGCCCCGGGAATGTAATCATGGCGGCGCCGTCGGATGCCGAGTGTACAGCTTCATTGTGTTAAAAAAACATGATCGCATACAAATGTTGGTTAAACATCTGATGTCAGTAATCATTTTTATACCAATTCAATTTGCACAACGTTAGACGAATAACTGTCGACTAGTTTGAATCAGTTCGCATAATTCTTGAGTGCTCCATTTCGTATGACGTGTGCCGACGGACTGGTGATGATCATGAAATTGTCTCGAAAACACCATCAAGGGAAATGCCAGAATTATGATAGACTGAAAGGCAAGGGGGAAGATGAAATTACAAAATGAGAAAATGGAGTGTTTTGGTAGTTGATCAAACTTTTTTCGTCATTCGAAATTGCCGTACTTGACTTGGCGACCTTTTACCTTATATTTATGATGAACCTTCATATTATCGAAACCAACGATCCACAAAATTGCGACGCGTCCGTATTGCTAGCAAGCACTTTCTATTTACGTTTCTTTTCCTCTCCTTTTCATGCCATATTTTCTGGACTTATAACTTTAATATGTGGCGTAACAGCGTCGATTTATTTCGCAAAACCTCCCAAGTATCTGACCATCTCCAGTCTGATTATCCAATCATAATCAGCAGACATATCATCGCATCTTCGTCTGAATTAATCCCAAAATGTTTGGGTGCGTGATATATCTATACATGTGTTTAATACAATCCAATGAACGTCCTTCATGCACTCCTTGCTCTCTTTCTGCGTCCATGCAAGATTGGCGTGGTACGTGACCTCGCTCGCGAATCAGTTTCATACCCAACCTTTCTCTCTCGCCAGAGGACGTTTCAAATATGTAATTCAATATAAATTAATTTATCTCGTGGGAATAAGGTGACCAGATAATATCAATGTTCAATGTTTGTATCCGACATTGCTGTACATCTGCAGTTTAATATTCATCCATGAAAATGAAGGGGGAAGACAGTTTAGTAAATGCTTCAAGTCTGTGGAGAAGTTGAGGGCGATGAGACGAAAAAGAAGCCGTAAAAATTCTCCAGATCTTATTTTGAGATCACGAAAAAAAGGCGAGAAAAAATAGGGAAAAAGTAAAGAATAAAAAATCCACATCCATGTCTAGCTTGATGCAAACTCAAATTGTCGCATTGCAGCCTCCCTTATTCATTCACATATAGATATACATAAGATGCCCACACAACATTGGATCTCGAATGCATTCATCCCTGTTCTCCAACTTACCAAC
Source organism: Meteorus sp. PSUC_FEM 10030008 (assembly GCA_018881525.1). Taxonomy (NCBI): domain Eukaryota; kingdom Metazoa; phylum Arthropoda; class Insecta; order Hymenoptera; family Braconidae; genus Meteorus; species Meteorus sp. PSUC_FEM 10030008. The sequence continues at coordinate 19,065 of JABMBR010004830.1, forward strand.
AAAAAGCAATTTCTATTCCAACGACTCTCCCCATAAAAACAACTTGCACACGTTCAACTATAACCTTTCGTTATTTTATTCATAGTTGCAACAGAATGTTGTGTAACAATACCAGACAATTCGATACTAAATGTCTGCATATTCTATCAGTTGACTTGAACAATCATATCCATACATAATCACTAAAAATCGATTTGATTAAAGAAACTCGCGAGCAACTGATTTTCATTTTCAAGAGTATCTTTTAGAATAGTGACGAAACTGCATTTAAAATTATAACTTCCCATGTGAAGATGATTTTCAGTGTTGCCGTTCATGTACATTTTTCCCTCAATTAATTCTACGTCTCAACATTCTCATCCCATTTTATTTTTTCGGAATTTCATTTTCTTCGCGGGCTGAAATTTTCCGCAGCTCCTAATTAGTTCACTCGTATTGTCATCAATTCACATATTCGTCTGGTTCATTACCACTTGCCCCACGGCATAACGAACGATTTTCCCCTCCAACATCGCACCATCTCCAACTCCTGCGCTGGTTTTCATTATCATGTTCCCGTACAGGGCTTAAGGGAACAGACATATGATGAGTCGTAATTTTTTCTCACGACACATCAGTCTTGAAATTGTTGAAAAATTTCGATGACTGTGTGAATTTCGCCATATTCGAAGAGGGAATGCTGGTCTGAATAACACCAGAGAGAAATTTTTATTACGACAAGCCAAACAACGTTTTAATTAAACGATTGATCACTTGATTAACTCAATTTCCTCTTTTGGACAAAACAACCGCACACACAGAGCACATACACACCTGGGTTGTACAATCGAATATGGTTGGAACACAAAATCAAATGGGAAGATTATAATGGACGTGAGTGACGAAAAAAAGTAACGTCAAGTCGCGTGCGATGTTAAACACGCAATCGCACATGCATGTAAGCATGTGTAGTATCCTACAATTGCAATATTTTCCGTTCACACGCAACAACAATTGCGTGCACGTGGCTCACTCATATTGTACACGAGTGCGAGACAAGATCAAGGCGAACATGAAAAAATAATAAACGGAAGAATCAATAAAAGAAAAAGAATAAATAAGTCAAACAAAAATGGTAGAGTGGAAGATATTGGGTGTGGCAAATATGTAACATTAACGACCGATGCTCGACAATGTAATCATGGAAACTGGATTGAAGTCAACTCCAAAGATACACGAACAATTGTCCTCAGCTTAACGTGAATCAGATGAAAATCAACATTTCGGGTATACGAGAAATAATGAAGAAAGGCGAAGGGATAGGGGAAGCTATCGAAAGTAATGAAACTTTGCCAAGCAAACCACGTCGAGCCAACTCAATTAGTCCACCCGTCAAATATTTTTCAGATGAATCAAGTAACAATACAGATACGAAGCTGAAAGTTATACTGAACATTTTTGAATATTTGATGGGTCACAATATATTCCCAACTTTTATCGATTCGTGTTCAAAAATAACGTTATGTGCTTTGGAGATTAAAAATAAAATTGGTTAATTAAATTAGATAAGCAGGAAAGAATTGTCGACTTGAAGACAGAAATAAAAATAAAAATGAAATGGACAAACGTGTTTCAATTATTCAACGGAGGTGGATGGAAAAGAATGAGTGGAAGATGTAGCTACTGGAGAATACGGGGGAAGGTGGAAGGTTAAATATATATATATATATA
>JABMBR010004831.1:0-20746 GCA_018881525.1 Meteorus sp. PSUC_FEM 10030008
TGTCCACATTCACATACTCCCCTCCTCGCAGTTTTGCCAACAGATATTCGCCCTGAAATATAAAACTAACAAGACCGGCTGCGAGTGGAAAATGCTTGTACCAGGCATTAATGAACACCAGTGTATCTCCAATAACGCATTTTGCCAAATATCTAGTTATACAGCCCCGAAATGATGCAACGACGAAGCTTGACTGTATATTTCATGGGAGTCTAGGGGTGTATTCGTTTTGGGCGCTGACAGTACTGTGAGCGTCACTAAGCGCTGTTTTTAGTATTCACCTTGCCGCTGCAGATACTGAAAATCCGCTCATTGACGCTCACAGCACTGTCAGCACTCAAAACGAATACACCCTAGATTCGATACATCTTAAATGCGTATCTTCATTCGATATGCACATCTAATCATATCATTAGAAGAAACAAATAATGGGAGAATTGAATCCTGATGAGGATTGATAACAAACTAGTAAAAATTATAAAAAATTATGAAATTTCTCCATGTGCATATAGAAGTATACATAAAATTGCAAATTTGAAACCACCATGAACTATCAGATCGCTCTGTGATCGCCTACACAATTTGACCTATCAGCCGCCACCGCTTTTGTCACAGGCGGAAGCGAGCGTTTTCTGACATTTCCCTCACCATTGAAAATATTTTACTCATATCTATCCGATGATTTTCATCATTAATCGAATGCTTGAATGTTTAATAGATTTTCCATTCAACAGCGGTGCTACATACACGTTCGTGTACGTCAGTATAAATCATATAAATCGATCAGCACGCAATCAGTGTATCGTTGGCGCGATTTCGCTGCTATTCTCGACTACAGCCGCCATTTTGTGAATTTTATTTCCAAGCTCGTGTCCCCTCCAAATTGAAAATAACCAAAGGTCGACGCTGTTACTCCTTGCGTTATTCCGTTTCTCTCATAATGTAGTTTTGGTTAGGTTAATCGCGGTGTATGTCGTGAGACGTTATTTTTCAGTGGATCAAAGAGTGTAGGACTGCATGGAATAAACCAATATACATAAGAAGTTTCTGAGCACTGAAGAATAATTTGAGACGGTCGTGACGCGTTTCGAAGATGAACGCATGAAACGACAACCAGATTGACGATAGGCTGACTCGGTGGACCCAAGAACAAGCAATATTCATCCACCATAGTTGTAAGTAAACAATAATGTTTATCGCTTACATGTATCGACATGTTTTTGTGCATCGGTTGCTAATGAGCCGCCATCCTGTGTCGTACCACCGGTCACAGACATTATGCAACAACTAATCCTCGTAGCTACTATACGCGGCTCGGCAATAACCTTCTAAACCATAACCTATATAATATAACCTCATAAACGTCAATGTAATTTTGCTCTCGGACACATACACATTTTTCGAATATAAAGAGTTTGCAATTGTTCCGAATATGACCGCTTTCTTTCTGATCACTGGACTGATACACGATTCTGATGAAGAGAAAGAGATAAACTCATACCATAATTTTTTTTGTTCCAGTGTCATTGGGAATGAATTAGACGTAGTATAATACTATGGATGTATCAGACGACTTAGCACTGCAATGGGTGGAAGAAGTAGGAAATGTAATCCATGAAGAGGTGATATGTGATCTAGAAGCTGATCTTGAAACACCAGATGATGAAGTTGTCGGAGCTTGTGAGGAGGTATCCATACAAGGAACCGTGGAGTCTGTGCCAGAGAACAATTCTTCAACCCGAACTTTACCTCCTGACACCGAAATATTGATGGTTTCACAGTCAAACGATATGGAATCTATTTATATCGTACCGCAAGATCAGGGCCATGACTATTTGAATATTCAAGTTACGGAAGAGGTTATCACGGACAATTGGGACAGATCAGGTCCAGATGATGGGTATGGAAGAGAAAGATATATTGTATTATTCAATTTTCGTTTTGATGCAGCTGCATGTAATGAACATTTTATTTTCTTGTTTAAACTCTGCAGTGTGGAGATTCCTGAAACAAAAGTTTCCCACGATAACTTGTTGGAGTATGACGATATGGAAATTCCGTTACCAATTGATCAAGATTCGTATACAAGTACACGCCCCTATCCGTGTGACTTTTGTAGCCGACGATTTCGTAAAAAAGCGAACCTCATGAATCATATGGTGACCCATCAGACGGATCGTCCACACGGTTGCAATCTCTGTGGGGCACGTTATGTCCGCAAATGTGACTTGATGAGTCATCTCAAGACTCATGCATATGCACCATCCCGTGATGGTTTGGAGGATGAGCTTAATGATGACGATTCTTTCATACCCGATGAAGAGGAGACGACGAAGGGTCGTCGCAAAAAAGTACAATCGTCAGTACCGAGAAAACGAAAAAATAATGTGGGTGGAGCTGATGATATAGTGAAACGCAATGTAGATAATCAATTGACGAAATTTGAAAACAGCAAATACATTGGTAAATCGTACGATTATGTTGATGAAGATATGCGTTTATTAGAGGAAATGACAAGAGAGCCCAGCTCGAGGAATGTCGGTGTAGCGTCAAGCTCAAGATGGACTGACTCGATTATGGCAACAGTCTCTCAGACACCGAGATGGCCCATCATTGATTCTACGAAACCCTACGTATGTCAATACTGCGGAGTTGGGTTCGCTCGTGAAAAAGCTCTAGCGTCGCATTCCCGCGTTCATGGTGGTGACAGCCCCTTTGAATGCGCCAATTGCCGTGAAATGTTTTGGGATGTAAATACTCTCAGAGATCACGTACGTATAAAACATGGAGTCATGACTCATAATGACGAACATGATACAACTACCAACGAAATATCGTACACGGGTGATGAACGATTCGGGGAGTTTTATTGTGAAACGTGTGGTGTACCATTTCACCGTTTGGATCTTCTCAAGCGTCATCGCAAGATCCATATCAAGCAAGAGACGCTTGATGTGTTGGACGGATCGAGTCAACATCACGTTTGTAACGTTTGTGGGGAATGGTTCGAAGAAGCACTGGCGCTTTTAGCTCATGCCGAGCTCCATGCCCGCTCTCCAAACCGACGGTGCCTGTTATGTGGAGAGGTTTGTCGTGATGATGCTGAAGTTGCTGAACATGTTCGTCAAAATCATGCTGAAGATGCACCACCGAATACTTGCACACTATGTGGCAAAACATGTAAGGACAAACGGAGTTTATTAAAGCATTCTTGGGTGCACAATGTTGACAAAACGTTTGGTTGTATCAAGTGTGGGAAGCGGTTCCACAGCAAAGCTCGCTTACGACGTCATATGGTGTCTCATCGGAATAAAATGGTGGCATGTGATGAATGCGGTATGGAATTTCCTGATGGACGGGCGCTTGTTAGTCATCGTCATTCACATAACAAGGATTTGGGAGGGAGATCATTTCCATGTCGTGAATGTGGTAAAACGTTTGGTAGTCGTAGTTCACAACAAATCCATATACGCATTCATACTGGCGAGAGACCATATGGCTGCCGTTTTTGTTGGAAAGCTTTCGCTGATGGTGGCACGTTACGTAAACACGAGAGAATTCATACTGGTGAAAAACCTTACGGATGCGCCATTTGTCCACGTGCATTCAATCAACGAGTTGTTCTTAGAGAACACGTTCGAGCTCATCATTCTGGACCTGATCCAAAATGTCACGGTAGTTTGACACCATATCTATGCAAAGTTTGTGGGGACTCTTTTGCATCTTCAGAAGAAATTGTTCTTCATATAGTGCAACACTGCGATGACAATACAGCGTTACGAAGACAGCCACAGGTTGGACCTAGGAAATACAAACGACGGCGTAAACTCAAATCACATGAAACACCAGTCCCGAATCTTGGTACACGATCCAATGAGAATTATAATATGATGGAGCCAATGGGATCTGACTCTGACGATAATACCAAAAGAAAACTCGGGAGGAAAAACAAACAACAGCGTTCCAATATTGATGAAGGATATCAAAATGTTTTGAAGAGCTTTGAAAGTTCTATGCAAAATATTAATTCAATTGTTAACAATTCCAAGTCTTCATCGCCTACGAAATCGAAACTATTAAAGAAGAAGTCGAAGAAAGAAGAGAAAAAGTTGGTGGAAACCCATCCTCAGGCGCAGCATGGACGGCCAAAAATGATTCATACCCAAAAAACTCGAGTGCCTGTCGAACTCGGGAGTGACAGGGTGAAAAAAGGGCAGAAGACCAAAACTTTGGTCACAAGAACACCAAAGGTAATCCCGAACGAGCACAAACAAGGAACAGTTCCTGGTAGCGAAAGAAATCGACCGAGAACCAAAAATGTTAGTTATCATGTCGAGGGTAAATTACAGATGACACCTGCAACATTCCCAAAACCAAAGGAGTTGGAAAGTATTCAAAAAACTCAGCCTTTTAGCCATATTGATATAAAGGAGGAGGCAAACGTAATGAGAAAAGGTGTCGAAGAAGAAATGTGTCATGAAGATATCAACGGAACGATTGAGAATGTTATTTCCAAACCTGACTCACCAATGAAAAGAAAATCTCTGCGAAGTAAAGCTTCAAAGAGAATAACGAGACAAATGTCTATAAAGCAGGAGCCGCATGATGATCGAATGGACGAGGATAATGTACAGGATAATAATAATGTTGTGTCCTCTGTGATATTGGATAGGCCGGAGGTCGAAAGCAACAATATGGTAATTGGTTTTGAAGCCAATATAACTGTCCAAGACATCGATGAACAAGAGACTATTTTACCGGACCTTGACAATGTCAATCACACCGAAGAAGTGAGTAATAATAAAGTAAAATTAAGCGTCAAAGTTGAATCAACATCAGAGCATCAGCATTTGTTACAAAACGTAACAGAAGACGTTCCCGAAACAATTATACCTGACACCATTGAGTATACATGTGAGATGTGTTCTGCCGTGTTTGCGAGTCGTGCTGAACTTCTAATTCACGTACCAATACACATTTGACTTCATTCATGTTTCTCAACCTGTTGAGAAGCCAAAAAAATTTGCAATTTCATATACAAATTTTATCTACATTAAATTTGTGTTGTTCTATTCTATTTTTAATATTATTATTCATTTCCTCAGTTCAATTTAATCTTTTCATTCACATTTAGCGGGAATTAATTCAGAAGAATAAATGCAAAAATACGTTCATTAATAATTGTAGGGCGATGAAATATTCAGAATTCATCTCATAATCGAGTTATCGATGAGTTTGATTCATCATTTTACTTCTAGTAAAATTTACGTGATTCTAACATGTGTCACGGGCGTTTCACCCTGGCCATACACTCTTCCCTCCACGCCATCCACCTCAATAACCATTTTATGGTTTTCTTGTCACCACTTCTCTTTCTTTGTCAATTGATGAAAAACAATGATGAAACATATGGAGATGAATAATGGTGTATGAACCTACTGATAGATCATCCATTATAGTGGAAGTGGTAGTCTCTTTGAAATTCACTTGCGCCATCTATGCATGCCCATCATCAGTATGCATTTGTGAACATGAAAATTAACACTGACATTGGCACAAATTATTATTATGCGCATAATAAAAAATATATTGTGAAAACAGGAATTATTGATATATCTGTTCTTATTCCGAAATGTCGATGGAAAATTGAAAATTGAAGAAATACAAAAATATTCTTGGGATCTGAATGTGATCAAAACAAAGTTGATCTTGGGTTCCACTTTTTTTCCTACGTACAATCAAATTGAGTTAACAAAGTAAAGATGTGTACATATTTCGAAGCACCTTCGATTTAAGCTCCCGGATTGAATGATATTCTAAAATTCCTACTCGGACAGTAATAATTGTTCTTAAGATGTATTGTTCGGAAAAATGTTAGTACTGGCATTGTATGATATTTATAGGAGGTATTCGAAGGATACCAGCATACTTTTATTGCAAATTACATTGTATGAGGATGATAATGAAATATAGTATGTGGCATAATATAGACATGATTATTCTTTAATATCAACCCGTTTACCCGTTTGTCTTTGTATAACAAAGTACAAAAGTTATTCATTAGGAGCGCATTATTCAAATCAGTTGCCTCAAGATTGTTTTCACGTCTGTCAAGATATTAATTTTATAATCCTGCTCCAATCCACATAGAATATCGAGCGATGTGAGCAGTTGGTAGTCATTGTACCGTGATCAAATGATAAGGAAATGTACATTAAATGAGAATATAAGAAATATACAAAGGCTAAATGATTAGTGCAAGTTCGCTATAATTCAACATCAAGAACTCATGCCAGTAATTCACCAAAGGTAATGTGTTTGTCCTTCACTGATGATAAAAAACAAACCAGAAATCAATGTTGGATTTTGGATATTGATAATATTATTCATTGATGATGACAACCAATTTACTAATGCCTATCCTAAATGACTATCCGTGAGTTTACAATCAAGAAACAATTCCATGGTGACAGCAAAGATTCGTCTAATTCGAACTGATGCTGGAATTGGATCACCATGTCTTGGAAAATCACTATTAATCACCCACTTTCGAAGCAAAATCACAATATCATTTTTTCTTATCATACAATTAAACATGTATCACGGCGAGTACTGGTAATACAGAGGATGACAAACGGTATAAGGAATTTCGTGTCTAGTGAATTCACAATGAGAAGCCTATCCACAATTACTCTATCATCGATTTCAGAGGGAAGATTGATCTGGTGACCTTGAAAATAATATACAGGTGTACTCATCTCGAGAATACTAGAAAATAGAATCATTATGCTTGATTCGGGGCGAAACTATCACACTGAATATGATGTTTTCTTTTATATGTTCGAGAAGAAATGAAAGATATGGGGAGTAGATTTTTGAGGGGATTCCGCAGTTATGCACAATTTCTCCTGCGAATTGAAAATTGTATATATCAATCATAGGATGGCGATACGCTTCTTATTGCTATTGATAGTTATATATTTTGTTGAATGAAAATTGTTTGTTTTTAATTCATGAATAAAATATCAAAATAATTCACAGTGTTGTACAATCCTTAGAATTAAATCATGGACATGTATTACAATATGTGACAAAGTGAATACATTGAATGAAATGGTAATACATATCAACGTGATCAGTATGTGTATGCAACTCATTATAATGAATTTATCGGATTACATTCTCGAATAACGAGAATAGAAAAAGACAACGGCACATGCGTTATTATGTATTTGTCTAAGTCTCAGATTTAGTAGTCCGTCATTTGTACTCTTTCTCAGATGCTGCCTCGTTACGGAATATAATCGCAAATGCCATAAACCTCCTTCTCAAAACCCATTGAAATAACAGCGAAGAGTATCAGAATGGCTCCGATGATGCTAGTCGAGTTCGGTATGTCATCGAAAAAAAAAACCTGGATGATATAGGCGAGGATTATATCCAGAGAACGAGTGACCGACACTTTACCTGCACCTTCAATTTTCAAGGCTTTCGTAACAAGTATTTGACCAGCAAGTCCAGTCACTGCAACAGCGATAATGAGACACCAAGTACGCCAGCCTTTCGGGAATATTTGATGGTGCTGATTTGCATCCGATAGGATGAAGAAAAATGAAATTGCCGATATAAGAACCCAAGTGGAGAGATTAGCAACTATGACAGAATAGTGGATATCAGAACATTTGCGCATGATAACGATATTTAATGCGGTGAAAAAAGCCGCGAGTATCGCGCAGACATAACCCATAACATCATAGGGAGCATCTGTTCTGTGCATCTGTTGATTTCAATTTGAATTGCATATGATCAATGACAATGAATAACGTCGTTCGTTCCCTTATTAGTGTTTATGTTACCTGAAAGAGAAATGGTGGTTTGGAAACGAGTATAACACCAGCGGAGAGAGCGCAAATGACAATAATTCTGAGAATTCCGCAGGGTTCTTTCAGGAAGAGATAAGACAACGTGATAACAATGACTGGTGAGCTGAAAATGATCGTTGTTGCATCGCCAATAGGTAGTTTTCGGAAGCTATAGTACAATAGGGCAAGTGTCATCCCTCCCACCATTCCCTAAAAATTTTGAGTTCAAAGATTAATCAGATAAGCGATATGTAGTTCACTAAAATAGATAGCAGCTTTACTGTGAAGAGCAGTACCAAGTACAAGGCTGTGGAGTTACTTCAATCACGAATCATACTATAATTCATATTCACATCAACTTCAACAACGAATTGTGCACTTACAGTGGTGAGAAATATCTGCATAGATCTTCCACAAATGAACTATATTCTAATCGGTGATAACTTTGTCAAATGTAACTATAGGATTCATGAATAGATCAATAGATGATACAAATTACAATCTAGAAGAAAGTTCAATCACTGTCATAATTGTCAAAGTTGAAGTCATCTATGCCTGTGACAGTTAGGTGTATGTACTTGGTACAGAATCCTCTTGTGCTTTCACTCAACTTTGATCAACTCACCTGAGAATGGATCAACAGACGCGATCCTTTCGGGCCGAATACATTTCTCTTATGAATGATCGAAATTATAAGCATAACGACTATTTGTAGTATTGATCGGATACCAAGTAGAATCATAGGATTGACGTTTGAAATTGCTTTGACAAGTCCTGAACTGATCGTGAAAAAAGCACCGGATAAAAACGCGAGAAGAATTCCGAACCAATTCGTGCCATCTCGATAAGTTTCATGATTATTGTTGAATTGCTCAGTGTACTGATAAACTGGATGAATACTGTTGTATGAAGGCACTGAATCAACATTGAACTTCATGCTCGAATGTTTGAAGGTACGATGATACAAGCAGCACCACGTCAATGTAGATACTGCGTAAAGACTCATGAGAAACACATCTTTTGAATGCGAGTAATAACCAGACGTATGGAGGTACTATGATCATTATTAACTGATGATGATTAACATTTCATGAGACGTGCTGTGGCAGATTAATATAAGATGAATCTGCTACTAACAGACGGAGAATAAGAAATATAATACCAACAATAGCGTCACGTTATCAACTCTGGTCACTTACAAAATAACAAAAACAGAACAGCACTTAATCAGGCAAGCATGAGAAGTTATTAGAATCGCATTTATTTGCCTCAAGTTTCGATCATTTTTGTTGGTTTGTGCGGTACTACACAGAAGTTTAAACGGAATCCGTGTTATTCTTTAAATTATATTCAGAAACAGGGAACATTAATCCTTGCCAAATCTGATTCCTGAGGGAGGTTGATCAACTCGATACAGATAATCAGCGACATTGAAATATCCCAAGTATTCCACGGAATCTGGAGTTGTGTCATTGTGATAGTGCCCCCCTTCGCCATGGTCACTAAAGCTATGAAAATGTTGCAAACGGAGATCGAGGTCATCTTCTGATGAGACGAAAGTTCCAACTGCAACTAAAGGTGCTGACATTTCATAGAAATGTAACCACTCGTTGAGAGCTTTCTCCGTGGTTATCGGTACTGATGAGAAATCAGGCATCACATGTTGTTTAGCTTTACCTTCTTTCAGCAAAAATGCCCCGCCCAATCCTGGTGAAAAAGAGATAATGCGTATGTATATATGAAAATTGTATTTTACTGATACCACGACGGTAAAATATCGTGTGTTCGAATTTTTATATATTTGCAGAAGCAGTAAGAGCTTGTTTCCACAATCGTGAATTCAAGTGACCGTGAAAGTTGAATATCACCAACATATAACTATTCAAGTAGGAGCTCATGACAAGATATTTGGAATAACACTACAGAAACAATTGGTATTTTCGTAAAAATATTGACAGCATGGACTTCGAGCAAGGTGTGTGGATTGTTCTCACATAGTGAGAGTATGGTACCAAGCCTCATGAACCATTACTTCTGGATCCTTTATATCTACTTTTTTTTGACTACATATCCCTGGGTATGAATTGATCAATTACGTTTCGAATGTTTTCGATCATAGTTGATGATTTGAAAAGATATACCAACGAATTTTTGATATCTTTTTTTGGTCAGAAATTCTGAAACATTGTCATGCCAATTTTTGATAAAACGTGTAACTGTTTGCAACCCAATGCTGTTGAATATCAACAGTATTGAAATTCTCTTCGAATGAATTTCAAAACATCGTAACTCATAAAGATTGAATTTTCACTAAACAAAAGGTGCAACCGACGAAAATCATCATGTTACAGAGTGACTGCGCATAGGGAAATATTATTCCCAAAAAGTTCCTTTTTGTTCCGCTTGCATCATAACTCCATGTTTCCTCCGTAATTTCATGTACGTAGGTTCCAAAATCTTTCACTCCGGATTATGTTCTGTTGAATTTGGTATTCATCCGTATTGATGAGTATATTGAATATGCATCGCGATTATACATAAATAAGTTCGTTAATTAAAAAGACGTTCTTTCAATCTAAACATCTCAGATATCAGCTGGTTCATACAATTGATACCAATCACTAGGAGGTATGACTCTGATACGGGTCGTACATTTGGAAGTGGTTTCTGTTATGCATGATATTGCTATTGCATTATCGAGATTATGTGTATAGACTATGCTTCAGAAGGTTGAATCGATATACTGAAACGAAAAGCCAAATACATGCATTCCTCTTCCATAACATTGGGTGATCTTTCAAGCCTGTCATATCGAGGTGGGTAACACTTCAGAATGATTTTAACTGCTACGACCCTCAAAATTGACATGGTAATAATAGCAACTAGTGTGAGGACTATACACTGGCCAGCACTCGAAAGGACGCGAACGAACGAATTTCCGAGCAGAGACTTGTACAGACTCATTCAGGTGCAACTCATTTCTATTTGAGTAGACAATAGTTTTATGATTTAGCTTTGAATAAAATCGATTCTAATTGCTTTCCTAGGTGTAGAATTATGTCAGCAGTTTTGCGGGTTGGGACGTGTCTCAGCGACGTTAAAAGCTCTTGATCTTCATATAGTACCTTCAATTCCCCTCTCTCACTTTCAGCCTAGACGGCTGAGGATTATCTACTAAAGATTATTTTTCACCTATAGAGAAACTGCAGTTTCTCGCAGTTTTCGCATGAAATTCCCATATCCTTCATTAATCTCGGTCAAAAAAATTCCCAACAATCACTTATTATTTCAGGCGTGAATGTGACCATCTCACTTGTAGTACTTTCACGCGTTTGACACATAATGAATATTTTGATTCATTTCTGATCAATCAAATATGAATGTAAAGATGTTCGCACTATCGATCAGTTCGATCCAGAATCGAGGTGAAAATGACTGTTTCCAATGCAGGAAGATGAGACATACAAACAGTAAATGCGAAAGAAAACTGAATCCAAATCTTCAGGTCACACAACCAGAGGTAACCACCATTGAGAAGACGAACGAATAGTGTAATAGATGTTTTGGAGAGGAAAAAGAAATGACAATCAAGAAAAGAAGAAAAACTAAAAACTCCTAACATATGTTGAAGACTACAGCTAATTGAACTACTATCTGATGAGGGTCGTCAATACACTCTAATAGCATGCTATAGAGAATATCCGAATATGTATGCAGAATCAATCTTTGCAGCGTTTTGTACTTGTACTTTGCAGATTGTTTTGGTGCTGGAGAGAAAAATTCCGCCTAATTCTCAGCTACAAATCTTGAACGATCATCGAGTTTCCGGAAAAAATCTATCTTTCATTCTTATTTTTTTTCATCCACGCGAAAATTGCCAGTTAATTTAAGTCTGTTGATATTTGTTCATTCAATGCTGTGAAGCATAAGACCGTCCTACAGTTGAAATTTTCCGATGAATATCCAATTCTTGAGGAAAGGAATGAAACAAAAACCTTACTTTTTCTGTCGTATTTTCGTGAGGTGTACACCACCAAATCTTCTCCAGGAATGTTTTTTTCACTCTTTGTTACTCAGGAATATTTACAATTTTCAAAAATGATGAGAATCACAAGTCTAATGAAAAATCAATTCCGTCTTTATAACCTCAAATTTGTAAGCGCTCATACTTTTTCACACGGAGAAGAATATGTTAAAGGATAAACTGACGGGAGGATCATACGTATGAGGTACCTCACTGTAGGAATATTTGAAAAATTCAGCGATACGTCGATGCACACAGATTGAGAGTTCTGCAACAATTTCATATGAACCTCAGAAATGATTTTCCGATGCAAAAATGCATACTATCGGGAATTATTTAATTTTGTATTGGTGAAAAATTGTTGCAAACGCTTGAATTTCTCATCCCGATTCATACTTTTTCCTGTAGTCTATCTACTATTCTACACTAAGCTGGTTACCTCCCAACTATGCTATTTACAGAGAATCTTATTATTTTTTAGTGTGAGGAAGTCATTCTGGTGCGTCTCCAAAGATTTTTTAGCACCTGTACTTTTATAGAATAGTACATTCCTTTATTTCGTTTATATGATCGTTGCAGCAAACAACTATTATTTCGCTTGACTGCATACGAGGTATTTTCCGATGAAGTTCAGTACTGGATACTCTCAAGTAATGTCTAAATATGACTAGTTTTGTTTCATCTTCCCCAAAAATTGCCTTCAAGTCTAGACATCACAGCGAAAAATTGTTCTCATCCTTTTTACTTCTGAGTATTGGGTGAAAAATGATGATATATCAATTTCCGATTTCCCTGCAGTGAACCTCTGATGTCATTCCCTCGCGAATGATATTTACTTAGTTTTCAAGTTTCACATAGTAACGATTTCTTTATCAACCAGTGCGAAGTTTACGTGACACTGCTAATTTCGTAGTGCGCCACAGCAAAGCTATTTCAAATCTTGAAGAAATGTCTTCTGTACGACATTACTTGAGAGAGCTTCCAAAGATAAGAAGAGGGCACATGGCATATATTTCTAATAACTTTGTATCTCCGTGGAGATAATCGTTTTAGATAAGATCGAAATGCTATCTCTTAGAGATCCACAAGTTATCATTTTGCTGGACAAAACTAATCTAATCTAACGTTTTTTCAAAGTCCATTTTGCTAATGATTGCAATGAAATGAATAATCACGAGGAATATTACGGAAATATTTCACTCACATCATCTAATACCTTATTTTCCTGAACAAACAGGCATATGAAGGGGTTTAACCAACTACCATTGCTTGTGCGTACTAACCGAGCCTATTGCATGGTCGTCAGGTAATACCATGAAATAATAATTGTCATCTAAATTACGTATATTTACCGATTAGTTGAGATTTAAAATGTGTTGCCAATGCATGCTGCATGGTAGCAATGAAGTCCAGCTTTCCAGTACGCTTTTTCGCATTGACTTTTAGAACTTTGCCAGGCTCCCCTTTGGACATGTAAAGATTTGCCAACAGCGCACATCGGGTGTCTGACTCATCTGAACTTTGAAGTACACATTGATGATTGTCTCCGACCCATGCTAATTTCGTTCCATTTTTCAATTCATCTGATGACACAACTATATTCAGCATCATCTGCGTATTTCAAATTCATTATAATTATTATAGCATATTGACAGACGTTTTTCATGAAGATGAGTACTTGAAAGCACTGTGCAGCATTTCTTAAATTCTTCGTGAATATTTCTGCGCCAACAGAAATACGATTGTCAACTTTTAGTGGTACTCATCGAATGTCGGGTCATTCATCTAACAATAATCCTGCCAACTCCGAAGTGCTATTCAATATATGATTTACCTCGCTCGATAGCAAACTCGAAATTTGTACTCACTTCACAATTGCGGGAAAGTTGTGGCCAAGGTCCTGCACCTGCCCCAATAACGAAAGCTCTTCCATCATGATTCAGCCGTTTTAGAAGTGACCGTATATCGTAAATTTTATCTCTGCGGACTGAAGGAAGTAAAAAAGCAGGTCCACCGATCTCTAGAAGTTTCGGACTGCCACAAAGTCCTAACAATATCACGTAATTGAATACGTCTGAATAGGAATAATTTTATACTAAGTCCAAGTTAAATTAATGAACCTGCAGCAGCGAGACCGAATGGCGCCTCTGTCAAGTCTGGACAGTCTACTATTTCGACCGAAACTTCAGAAAAATTTCTCATTAATGCAGGTGTAATCACTGTAATCGATTAATATTGATCGTAATCGTGGATTCACAGAATTTCATAGTTTACGATGTAGAAGAACAACATACCAACTTTGATCTCGTGTAAGGTTGGAGTGGACAATACTCTGACGTGAATCGGAGCATTTTCTTCGATTGATGATTCCATTGCCGATTCGTGCAAAATATAAGAATCTAGAAACTCAGAGAATTCTCACTAGAATATATGTTTTAGTGAGATGAATGAATAATATGCCAATGATTACTCCTTTCGAAAATGAACGTAATTGAGTGCGAATTATCCACCTGTTCTTATGGTTACACGGAAAACCAACATGATTAAAAGAAATACATCATTGATAAATATTTCCTACGTTCTACAACCACTGCATTCTTATCTGGATTTCGCTTTATCTCTCTGTTACGTGTGTTATATACCCCACTCATGTGATCATTGCATGACTCGCCATTTTTTGTTTACGTTGGAGATTACTTCGAGTCAAAATCACTGACAGAGAATGTAAATATACATAGAAGCTCACAAGTTCACTTTTTTCGATGTCATCACTGATGCAGTTGGGAACCTGCCACCGCTAGCGGGCGACAGTAGATACTTAACACAATTGTTTGTAAAAATGTATGGCACTACAGCCTGACTATTTGATTACGAAAGCTTGTTCAATTTTTCTGTTTTCAGGGAAGATAGATTTTCGAAGTGAAAAACCCCGGAAAATTGATACGCCACTAAATTTGTTCAGGACGTATATAAATTCCTCTTTCATTATGATTCTGGGAAGAAATCATAGGAATATATCGTCGCTTCGTCTGCTGATTCCGTATATACGATGTAATTCTGTAGACATAGATTGAACGTATCGGGCGTAATAACGTTATTTGTATGTCACTGGAATTCTTAAACATGGGATGATCAATCGCTGTCCTTGTTGCCTTAACTCTGCTCTCAGTTTCATTTTCAAACGCTGTGTTATCTCGAGTGATAATGTGGAATAACGTATTAACATTCTTCAATGACACAGTCCCATGCATATCTTCTTCACTAGATTGGAAAATGAAATTCCTGATCTGTCGGGCCAGCATAAAGGATAATACATCGTGGATGATTCTGAAAGTGAATGTTGTATTTGCACAAAAAATTAACGATTTACTTGAATGTTAAATTAGTTTTGATTTCAGTCAAAACATTTATAATCTATTTTTGAGTCTCAGTTGTTGATATTCAGTTTGCGATAACACATTCAGCAATAATCGTGAAATTTATAGCAACAAGTTGCTTTTCATTTTCAATAGCATTATATCCTTCGATCCCAGATATTAAAATTGATGCAACAGATCCGCTATTTTTATCTCTAGTGGTTATACCGCGCGTTGAATTATTGTTTGATAACGATATCGACGTTTGAGTGGAAGCACTATTTGACTCACAATCGACGTTACATGGGAAAACAAAATGATCTTTTGTAAGCAGGAATAATATCACTCACATTGAATTTGAATGCGTAGTGAGGCTCATTCATGTCTATCAATTGAACATCGTCACATAAATTATTTATTTTTTCTTGACGATCATAAACAGTAGATGAAGCTTCAGGTACTAATTTCCCCCTTTCCGAACGGTTGTTCGAACAGAAGTTCATTCCCAATACTCAAAGAACGTTTCGTACATATTTGATTGGAAAAGTGATCAAATGACATTGGGTCTTTCAAGGAACACAAGATAAGTGGAAGTATAACAACAACAACAACAACAACAACAACAACAACAACAACAACAACAACAACAACAACAACAACAACAACAATAATAATAATAATCTTGGTTCGCTCCCTTGCAAAACGTTTCCGTTTTTTCCCTTGTAGAGGCTAACAATGCTCAAATACATGAATTATGTGCCATTCCGTTTTACCTATCATACCTACGTTATGATAATCCTCCTCCAATACGTGCCAATTGTCCCTGTTTTGCGCTGTTCTTGCTTCCTGTATTCCAGCAATTTTCACTATATCATCGGCCCATCTTGACAGTGGTCTGTCACGTTTTCTGGTGTTGTGTATTGGCCACCATTTTTTGATAGTTTGTGACAATCTTTCATCCGTCAATCTTTGAATATGGCCCACCCACTTCCATTTGGATGACAATACTTGTTTGGTTACGTCTTTTGCCCCTGTTCTTTTTACAATATCCGAGCTTCTGATCCTATTCTTTAACTTTATATTCATGTAGCTTCTTTCTATGCTCTTCTGACATTTTGCTACTTTATCCATACATGTCTGTTTGATGGGCCAAGTTTGGCATGCATGAGTCAAACAGGGCATCAAACAGATACTCATTGCTTTTGCTCCAAGTGTTGTTGACAGAGTTTCTTCAAATATTTCCTTTATCGACCAATATTCATTCCGTGTGTTCTTTATTGTTCTATGCATTCCTTTCTCCAGAGTCGTGTTGAAAGATATGAGGTGGCCCAGATATATATAGTTTTCTATATATTCTATCGGCATTGATGCTATTGAGACTGATGTCTTCCCTCTATTCGTCATGGGCTTCATTTTATCTTTATAGGATATATTCACCCGTAATCCAACAGCTTCGCTGTGTTGACAGAGGGACTGTAGCATGCATTCTAGTTGTTTTGAGCTTTCAGAAAACAGAACGATGTCATCAGCAAATCTCAAATGTGATGGATATCTTCCATTCATATTGATACCCATGTCTTCCCATTCGCGTTTTCTGGAGATGGACTCCAACACTGCAATAAACAGTTTGGGTGAGAGAGGGATACTCGCTTCATTCCTCGCTGTACCTGGGATGTAGGACCTCTCGTCTCAAGTCGCGCTCTAGTTATACTTTTTCTGCATATTACTCTTATTAGTACTATGTAGTCGTTTTGGATTCCTTGTTCTGTGAGCGCTTCCGAGATAGAAGTATGAGCTATTGAATCGAAAGCATTTGAGTAATCTACAAATGCTCTACAGGGTGGGCCTTATCTCAGGGACATGAAGCACGTGGCGTTATAAGGACAAAAAATAAAAATAATGGCGTTTCAATTATTTTCCTATCTCGATTCCTGAATATGTTATGACTTTTTGAAAATCCGGAAAAATTTTCATATGGAGATATTGCTGTGAAGTGTAAAACACAAGGAAATACGAATTGCCACCATTGATGCGTGAGGCGCTCCGCCACATCACGTAACAATGATAAATTGCAAATAGCGATTGCCATTGGACAATTTTCAAAAAGTTATGTAGGGTAGGTCATTCTCGGTATATTTTTTAATTATGAGTTTTGTTGCATGTATGGGATCGATTGTGGAATATTTCTTCCTGAAGCCAGCTTGGCCGATCGGCTGGCTCTCAGTTTGAGATAGGTTTTAGTTGTGCGTCTTAGTAGCGTTGTTGCAAATTCTTTTGAATACGAGACTGATCGGCCTGTAATTGGTAATTTGTCTAGGGTTTCCTTTTTAAGACATGTAGCGAAATGGTTATTACGCTCGGGATTGGTTGGTCGGGCGAGCGAAAGATTAGGGAGAGGCTACTAAGGAATAGAACATAAGTTTATGAATACGAAACACGCGGGAAACAATGGAAAATAATGAGCTGAACAGTCTTAAAAAAAGGATAATTGAGTTGAATATAGCAAAAGTGAACTGTAATGTGGTCACCTTGTATCTGCTTTCAACACGAAGATCCTCATGAGTAGAAGAGCAGGTTGGGGACTGTTATTTATGAGCTGACTGAACTGGTAGAGTCATGAATTGACCAGAGTTGGATAACGTCGAGTATGTCTCCGAATGGACTCGTGAGTTGAAGCCACCGTCTATGAATGAGTATCTGAGTGAGTGCAATAGTCGGAGCCACACAAAGTTATCGAATTGAGTTGTACATGTCGTGTGAATCACGAGATGAATTAACACACGAATTGGTTGAGTTGTTCCAGATTGGAATGACCACTCAATGGGTCTACAAGAAAAAAATACACTAGTAGTGTGAGTGAGTTCACAGAGTACTTGTAAGAATAAGTTGTAACGAGAATCTACACTGGTTCGAAATTCTAAACTGACTGAGTAGAGATCAGGTACTTCGCATTCATTCAAGTACGTGTCTACAGAGTAGCACTCAGAACGGAAATGGTCAAGAAACCCGGTAGCCCAGTTGATTGACGGTGAAGCCGGAACAACTTGATGAGAGTGTCGGAATTGATCGAGATGCGCTCAATACAGTTTTGAGTCGTGATTTGTGTACTTCCACACTGTCGTTAAGGTGGATCGGCATTTGAATTGTCCGTACGTTATTCACCAGATAGTGCGGCAGTACAGAGCCGTTATGAGTGAATCCCCATGGGTGAGACAGTACTAAGTCTCAACAATGTAGTAGAGCTATCTCTGAAAACGTCCATGATTCTGGGTTTTTTTTTATATAAAATTAAATTGAATAGTTATGTGAGGCTACATTTTTATGCATGCCTTTCTTGTACCTGCTGTTCTTCTTAGACGTTTTCTAATCGTATTTAGACTGCATTTCCTAGGATTTTTCTTTATTTTTCTGCGAATAATTTTGAATAGCATGCTGAGCCTTTTTTTCTCCTTCTTCGTTTAATTCCTTTTGCCTTTCAGTATGCTTTTTTGCGCCTTTAGCCCGTCTATTTCTGGCGTTATAGTTTCATGCAGTTTATTCCTTTTATCATCCTTTATTGAGTTCTTTGCTCCTTCGCGTAGTGTTAATACCATACTTTCATCCAATCTTTGTATGTTTTTCTCACATTCTGGGGTTGGTACGCAAGGGGTGACTATGCGTTTTCTCCCTATATCTGATTTTGTTTTTTTTTTTATAGTAGCTTCTTGATTTCTTAATATTTTTTATGGTGATAGTGATTTTTACCAATCGATGGTCACTTGGATGCTGTAAGTTTCTTATCACTTCAAGGTTATATATGTTTTCCGGTAGATCTATGGCGATAAAATTCATTTCATTTTTCGATTTCCCGTCTGGTGACAGCCAAGTCCATCTTAGTTCGTCTGGCTTTTTGAACGTAGTATTAGTAATTCTGTTTCCGTTGACGGCCGAACTGTATGAATTTTTCTTCTCTTTTGTTCTTTCTCCCATAGCCATATTTGCCTATGACTAGTTGCTCATTTGGTTCTGGGATTCTCATTTTTGCATTCATGTCTCTCATGAATATAATTTTGTATGTACACTTACTCATTGCCTCTGCCAGGTCTGTAAACATACTGTCTATGTCTTTTTTTGGAGAGGAGGCAGTAGGAGCATAGACTTGGATAATGCTATATGATTTGTCATATATTTTTACCTAAAGTATGGCAATTCAGTCTGATATTGCAATAAAGTCCTCTATTATTGTGTAACTTTTATTTTGCAATAAACTCAACACCTTTCTCTCCCCTTTTTATTCCATAGAAATAGACTCTATAGCTGTCCCGTCTTCAATTTTACATCCCTCTCTTCTTAATTCCGATGTACCAATAATGTTCTAATGAATTTTCGAAATTGCATGCTCTTGTTCGACTTTTCCCGTTTCATTTGCCGGTGATCAGACGTTGTACGTTGCTATATAATACTTTTCTAAATTCTTCTTCGGGTTTGGAGGGTGATCGTCTACATTCTCCGCGGTGACAAGCCGTTCCAAGAGGGGTTGTTCAAAATTTTATTGCCTGGTTTAACTGGTTTCGTTTTGGAGGGTACAGCACTGTCGATCGATTGAACGGGCAGTCTTAATTGCAATTCGTTGTAAGATAAAGTATTGTCATTTCGTTTTGGGGATGTGTTTGAAAATTGAGTGAATGAATATGAATGAATGAAAATGAGGATGAAATGCCGGTAGGTGTATACACATGGTCGAGATGATTGCGAACACGTGGTGTAAAAGGTTGAGTCGTGTTTATTGTATAGAAGCACTATTTCACAAACATAGTTACAAGTGTTGAGATTGAGCGTTGTAATGTAAAATGTAAACGACGATCACGAATTATGGTCGAGATGTAGAATATACAAAATAGACACACGCGATTATATTGATGCACGTGGCCGTCAGTGTGCCACAAAAGTCCCTCGCGGTTTTGGGATCACAGTGAAATCACAGTGGAAACTTCGTGAGAGTATTGGTGATTTCATTGTGCTTGCACTGTGCGTTTGTTCCATTTGTGCACAGTGCTTTCACAGTGGTTACAAAACGATCTCACGGTTGATTCACAGTGATTACACGATGAAATTTTGGTGGAATCACGCAATTTACACAATGGATTAACCATTATTGCACCGAAATTTGTAAAAAAAAAGCAACACAAAAAGTTGGTCAAAGGATGAGAATCGAGGAAGGAAGTGGTAGGGAGCAATTCTGAATAGAAGTTTATAGGATAACCAAAGACAAATTCGAATTTTCCGGACATGTCCTACAGGGATTCGAACCCAGAATCTTCCGAGATCACATGTCGGCTGCTCTTTTTAACCAATTGAGCCGCCTGACCTAAACGAATTTCTAAAATCATTTATGCCATTTCCATCAAGACCACCATCCATCATATGGCAAACATATTTATTTCAAATAATACTGTGAAGCAGGAGTCGAAGGGTGGAAAGAAAGTTCTTTTGCTGAAAAAAAATGTTGTTCCCAAATTCTTCAA
>JABMBR010004832.1:0-20746 GCA_018881525.1 Meteorus sp. PSUC_FEM 10030008
ATATATATATATATCGATAATAAAACGTTGACGAAAATTTTCAGCTTCAATTAAGAGCTTCGGAGTTTGAGTCGAAAAGTTTACCTAATGGCGCAGCGCAAGGTTAAATAAGGGGTTGGATAACGTCTTATATACCTAAGAAAGATATAATTTCCAGAATTTTTTTTCTACCGCTCCATTTCCCCATAACCATATCCGCCATGTTTGATTAAAATCCAAACATTAGATTTTATCTAAGAAAACATAAAAAATAAATAAGAAAATCTGGCTGTTCTACGTAGCACAAGTCGAGGTCGAATATTATACCTATGTTCGTTTTCATTCCGATAAGATTTTCACTTGAACGGAGTAGATGAAAGAAATGAAAATGTTAGGTATGAAAGTGGCAAAAGTGAAAAAAGATGAAAGGAATGGGCTTAACAGTGCGCTCGTTTTTACTGTGAAATGTGTTGGAAAGAAAATAAAAGTCGTTTGGCAAACAGAAGGCATAGAGAGATGGAGGTGAAGTGAGAGGAAAAATCATATAAGAACGAGAGAATCAACGAGAGTAGAGAATCGGAGTTCACACCTCACAATGAAACGCAATCACACAATGAGGTCTTGATATTTCGTTTTCTTTCTCACAATAATTGCGTAAAGCCTAACAATTATAGGGTGCCAAGTGGTGTGCGCCCCTTGCGTTTCATTCCAACAAAAACGACAACACAAACGACAATGACCCTGATGAAGGCAACTCCTATTGATTTTTTTTTCATTGTCTTTCTTTTTCTCGACTTATTCAAGTCTCACTTATACTTGAATATATTTCTTCACGTTCATGTTCATCATGAAAAAAAGTTTCACCCGACATCATAATGTTCATCAACAGTATTTTATGTTGGACATCACCCACATTCACAATTGTGATCGAACGGTAAAAAACATTAAAAAATATTTGGGACTTAAAATTCATCAAATCTCATATTTGTCAACATACAATTTGATCCCTCTGTTGATAAAATGGAAAGGAGTAAACTCTCTATAAACACTCTCCACTAAACTCAATCAGAAATGATGTGGTCAAACTATTTGTGTTGAGTAGGAAATTCCTCAAACAATTAGACTTCCATACTTTTGACACATATCCAATTGGTGATGACTCAATGAATACCCAAGTGGTGAAAATTGCCATGCACATGATGGAAATAACATAAAAGAGAGAAAACCACTGAATGAAAACCCCCAGATATCAAAACGTAAATATCTTGAAAAACGAATCCAGGAAAATAATCTCATTTTTTTTCAGTAGCGTAAAAATTTAGAATCAACTGCAACAAAGCGATAAATTCTCCTGCAATTATTCCCTCGTTGCAGTGTACTCAACGGAATATTCTATATGCCCATCGTGTCTCCAGACTATTACATGCAAAATTATAACATCAATAAATAGTGGCTCTGTATAAACACATTAACATCCCTACAAAAGTCGAGGACAAAAAACTTTCGAGACAGCGATAAAGCTCATGGTCCTCCCGTCGTATAATTACGACGTGCACTGCAAGCATAAAGCTCACGCTTCGTGTACATCTTGACTTTTTTATTTTCATTCCACTCTTCTATTTTCCGTCTTACCCTCTACTCTATCACTCACTCATATCATGTTGCAACTCGTCTTATCATGTTTCAGAGAAATTCTTGTTTTTCTCCACAAAGGAAAAAAACTTCCCTCTGATTTAATTTGAAACAAAAGCAGAAAAAAAGAATAACAAGCGGATGCATGAAATATTTTCTTGCCTGTTGTTCAATAAATTTCAATTGTGACTGGGTTGAGGAGAATTTTTCACGTAATTCTCTCGTTGGCATCCAAAATTTACTGGCGGTGCGTCTACCCATTCTTAAATGTGTATAATGCAACGGTTACAGCAAAATAAAATGGCGGATCTTGCAGTAGTTATTCCGGAAGAAGGAAGTGCAGAGAAAGAAGTCGCGATGTTAGTGATAGCAATGATGGTAGCGAAATGTGTGTATAGCTAAGCTGAAAGCAGGGAAATTTACAACTGGGGTGTTATCAACGACCCGCTGGAATAATTTTACTGGGAGGGTTATGGGACATAAAGTTGCTCCTTGTTCCATCCGTCCCAGACTATTATGTCCACTTTTACGTATTTACAAAGCTCGTTGCGAATGAATTAGAGTAACTGGCAGAGTGGGGAGAAGCTGGCGAGAAAATGTGTGAGCAAGCGCGATTCACTTGGTTATTATTATGTGCATAATATTTGACTTATTCTTTGAGCATTCTTTTGTGAATATACGCTCTTTGCTTGCCAACTTGGGGTTCATGAATTGTAGGTTATGTGACACTATAAATGCTGCATATATTTTGTCTTTGGAGAGGAAACAGTCAATCCGATGATATTATGGGAATTCAAAAGAAATTGGCCTTTAATTATGTGTAATGAATCATCCAATTTCTCATGACATTCAATTTGTCGGCTATCTGAATATCCATTTATATTTTCATGGATTATTGTGATGATATCTTTATTACTATCAGAAATATGTGGAAGATTAAAAATTAGGTAAATTGGAGAATACTAGAAAATTCTGATCTGAATTGAGAAGCATCATAATTCCATGAACAAAATCGTCCGTTAAATCTGCACTGATGATTCTTTTTTCTAGGTGGATGACAAATAAAATGTTGCATCTGGTATGGCAGATTGAAACAACTTAGCGATTTTCACATGAGAATCAATTTGCAAGTCGCATACATGAATTGAAAATAGAATGAAACTGATTCAATGTTGCAGATTGAAAATCTCACAACGGAAATGTCAGTTGATTAGATACGATTCTGATATTCTGAATGTAAACAAAGTTGTGAATATTTTATCGTGGTAGAACTGAAGGAATAAAAAATAATCCTGATAAATTTTCACGTCAGGGATATCACGAACATGGGCTCAGTATCGTATTTCCAGAAAATCAATTGAAAATACAAATTCCTAATAACTATCTATGCCACAAACTACAGAGAAAATATTCCAGGCCATTTATAACCGTTCATGTAATGCTATAAAAAAATTATTTCATACATTCGTGACACAGTTACGTTATCGATAATTGTCAAACATTCTTGTCAGATATTAATGTCTTACCGATTTCCACAGTGGATCTCAAATGAACGTAGAGTTCTATCTCTTGTTTGCTTTTTCGGAATGATTTCAACGAAGTACTCAGACATTCCAGCTGAATACTGCAAGTTGGTTGACACCAGGTTGATTGAGCACTGGTGAAGATTTTCGGAATCAAAAGATAAATTTGGACCGTGAACGGGGCCAATGTGCCACGTTAAGGACTAATTTAATGAATATTCCATCCATCATTGATTTTCTTTTTGTGCATTTAAATTTTAATGAGCTGCTCATTCAAATATTTTTCAACATCCAATTAACGAAATGATGCAAAATAAACTTCGTTATCGCGATTGTTCTTTTGAATGTTCTCTCATTCGATCACTTAAATTATTTTGTAAGTCTGAAACCCACATCATTGTTGTATCTTCCTATATATAGATTTTCCCAATAAATATGGATTTAACAGCAGACTGACTGAAACCCTGCATACAATTTCAAACATGAAACGTTGCGTCCGAAGGCGATCAAAATTTTTGCAATATCGCGTCTGGAGCTTAACAGAGAGAAAAAAAATGAATTCTCATATACATATATGCATATGTATAGGTATTTTATTTTTTTTTATCATAATTTTTTTTTCTTTATACGCAGGCGGATAAAAAGAAAATCAAGAACCAGAAAATGCATGTTGCGAGATAAGGTAAAAGATGTAGAAATGAAATTGCTGGTAGTTTGCATGGCCTGGAGGATTTCCATGCAGAGTAAAAAAAGAGATAAATGGAGAAAATAAAAACGCAGGAAATCAGACTGCCTCGAGAAACGACGAAAATTTTGTGGAACCCCAAGTTCCGTTTACTCCTACACCCCTTTCTCGCATTATATTTTTTTCTCTCACCCTTCTTTCACCTTGTACACTCAAGTTTTACGTGAAACTCTTTACTCCTACAGCTGCTGGGAACAAAGTTGCTCACGAATTCTTCTGCTTTTAGAGTTGTGTAAATCTTCATAAGAATACGAAGAAAAATATTTTCGGGCAAGTATTTCAAAAAACTTTTGGTACATATCACAGAAATGAAATAGTTCGCTTCATAAAGACGCGATATCTAAAAGGTTGAGGTAACAACTTTGTTCCAAGTCGTTAATTATGTAGTATATTTCCGTAATGTAGATCAAAGTTGGGTAATTCGAGTTTCTGTCTGTAAATTAGACTTGTTACACTCTTCATACCTGGATTATAATTTTTTTGAATTAGAAATGAACAAAGAGCTCTCTCAAAGTGTCTTCTGATGATACAAAATGATGATCAATAATGCACAAACAATTCATAAATTGTTTTACTCAAATGCCTCCCTGAATATTCAATGAACTGCGGATTTCTAGAAAATTCGTCCAAAGCATCAGTTTTCTTGTTTTTTGTTTCCACCGATCTCGAACTATTCATCATTGTCATGATGAAAAATCACGAATTTGGAAATTTTACGTGTCATTCCTTTCAGTGAAAATTCTTTAAACATGTAGCGATTTTGTTCCAACTATTAATTCATCACCATCGTCTACCCAATGATAGACGAAATATTTTTCTCTGTCATTGAAGTCCAATCACTTCATGAATATCCAGATCAATAATGGAAAATAGGCCGCGCTCCGCTAAGTTATCGCTTCGTGCTAAATAAATCATGCCATACATCATTTTCAATATTTATCCATAGAAGGAAGAAAATAAATGATGTAATTGAGAAAATTAATTGAACCCTTGTAGAACCACACACAATTTATAAACACCCTCGAATATTCTGCACTTGACATTGTCGTCGATAATTTGGAAAATGAAGAGGAGAGTTTAGATGCAAACTTTGACACCTTGCGCCAAGAGATACGAGCGTGAATCTACAAATACGACCCTACAACTTGGAGTTTACGAGCACTTTGTATAAGCTCAAGCTATACCCATTGACTGGAGAAGAGAGAGCGAGTGTGTAAGAGAAGGATTGAAGTGGACAAGGACGCCAAACGGTGAGGTGACGAGGATTCTCGATTAGAGTTGTCCTTTCCCAACATAACTTTGCGAGTGTGAGCGAGAGTTTCGCGATGGATCACCTTGCCTAACAGTCGACTAACTTTTGTTGTATTTCTGCAGCCACACGGACCACACTCATCACAATCTCAATGTCCATTCAACAATATCTTGACGTGAATTGTTCCAATAATTGTCACCATACTTTCATTCCAACAAAAAACTAACAGTACATCCAATTCATCATCATCCTCCTTCTTTCCATCATTCAGAGAATTTCTGTCATGACATAATGAAAAAGGAGAAGCTATGATCGAAACCCTAGTACTGATAACAACCACATGAGAATGGAGAAAAAGAAACCAATAAGGGATTTCTCGTATATTTTCTTTTTCCATTGTCGAACTAAAAAGGCAATGTAAAGCAAAAAAATAAAACGTCATCGTAAACCCCCCAGTGATTTGCCTCTGCCATTCGCCACAGTACATAGCTGATTTTGTCCAATCGAGTCTATTATCAAGGGCGAGATGAAAGCCAATTGAGGCGGGAGAGATTGCAAGTCGATAGCAGAAACTAATAGCTAGCAACGAGAACATCGAAAGCAGACGAAAACTCCGCCCTCTTTACTCTGTCCCCCCACTGTCTACATATACATATACGTCCTATAAACACTCCTCCTTTCTCATTCCTCTTCACTCTCGCTCCTCTCTATACCGATTTGGAGTTAATTCGGCCGTGCACAGGCGTCTATAACGGTGCTAATCGAGCCACGAGCTTTCAGTGTTGCGGATAGAAGAAGATGAGAGACAATAAAGTGAGCCCGGAAAAGCAAGAGAGAATTCATGCCCTATAGTCCATGTAGCACCGTTGTCTGATACTTGTACCTACTCTACTGGCTCACTCATCGTGTTTACTGTGAGTATGCGTGTGTATGTGTCTGTATGTTATATATATGTATATTGTGTACAATGATGAAGACAGAGAAGAGCAACACAACAAGAGAGATGCAATGAGCTCGGGATAATTTCCGGTCCAACAGCGAGCAACGACGTGAGAGAGGAATATTGATCGCATAACGATCGTACCGCCCTAACACCTGGATATTCTTCTCTGTTTTTGTCCAATTTTTTTTTACTTCCTCTCTCTCTTCGTGTTATTCCTTTCCTGATGTAGATATATACAGTGCTGAACCAACTGTATATCAACACAGAAAGCAAGAGAAAAAATGTCGTGTTTTATTTTTTCTATCTATTCATCTACTCTCCTTCCATTTTATCTCTTCTCATCGGAACTCTCGCGTGCTTTGAAGGATATTCTCATTTGGACCTACCAGAAATGGGCGATTCTATTTTTTTTTCTTTCTCTTGATGGAAAGTAAAAATGAAATTTTTTTTCTCTTGCAATATTTTCATTAGGCTTTCAATTTACTTCATGAGGAGTGGGATGGAAACAATATCAATATTGTGATTGATGTTGAACATTGGCATTTTCAATGGATAGAATATTTTTATTTGATATGGCTTCGTCTGTAAGCAAGTGGACGAACTTTCAATTATTTTAGTAGTGAATATCAATGTTCACATTCGAAAGGGAAGAAGAATGCGGAAAATTTCATAGGAGAAATATTGTTCGGAAAATAAGATGAAAATACATTTCAAGAAAAATATTCTTCTCAATATAAAATCGCTTAAAATATTACATTCCATGATTTTTGAGCTATGGAAAATGCTGGAGTGAGATAGAAATGCAAAGTTGGTGCTCCTGTTTCTCTTTTAATAAGAGATAAAAAGAAATTATTCGTAACACAATTATTGTATCGGAGACATTTGAATAATTCTTCCACTATTTCGTTGCGTCTTTAGTTTTTTGTATTTCCAAAGGTAAAAAGGTGAGGAAGAACAAAGGAAAAATATTCTATTGTTGGTTGACAATAACGAGATCAATTGTACGTCTGGACACATTTCATGACTTTTTATAAGGCTTCAATTGGAGCACGCGCATGTTCTACTTCTACTACGTTTTATGTATAAACGACGAGACCATCATTGTCTTCAATATTATGCTCGGCTTCGAAACACGTTCGATTCGCATTTCTCATTTCACTATTTTACTGACCTAACTAACACCAATCTCTACCACCGTATATAGTTACGATGAAATATACGTGTAGATATACAGCTTTATCCGTTCATCTTCCTCTCTCACTCACCCAAGATAATCCTGTTACCACGGATACCTATCCCGAATATAGTTTCTCTTAATCCCGACGTTCTAAAAGCTTCACCAACTAATACTTGATCGTTCAATGAACTTGTTTCATATCTGTCCTACCTTGACATAAATTCATTGTGTACTTTTATTTATTTGATTTTTATACCTTCGCTAAGTTGGATTATAACAAAATTACTTCTGTTGTGGAAAGGGTTATCTGTGAAAACTTGAAATATCAATTTTTCGATACTTTTGAAAATAATAAGTTTTGAAGAATAAATTATGAGAAATGATCAGATTAGTTGAATTTTTGCAGTCTGATAATAATTTGAGAGTGAAGAAGATGTGGATGTGAGTTCGGTGAATTATCACTGGGATTTTATTTCTTGCTGGTGGAATACTTCCCTTCACAAGTTTGGAAACACTTTCAATTAAATATTCGATCAATTGACTGCGATAATTATTAATTGTAAAGAAAGTTTCATCTTACGATATTTAACTGTGATTCTTTAATTATCGAAATTCGATATTAAATGAGTTGGAGAAATGAAAGTTCTATTGTACACATTTGTGAGTAATTGAAACGATTACTGAAGTTATCTTGATTGAGATATAAAGGTGACGAAAACGAGTAGTGCAACGAGTTTATAGGTAAAATGCAGTTTGTGAGGGTGTATAGGTTTTGTGAGTGTACCTGGAGCCCTCCACCCATTATTGCACTTGGGAGGTAAACAGCGAACTCGATTATCTGCGTTGTTCCATCAACAAAAGGACACCGCACGAGTCCCGTTGGGATGACGCTCTGTCGTCGTCTTGGATTATTCAATGCTTTAATCACAACCATGGGACATTTGAGGACGAGACAATGGAGCGACATGCAAAGTTCACCTAATCTATTTTGCGAGAAATTTTTAAATTCTATTATGGATTAATAGGAATTTCTCTGGTGAAAAAATTATTATTCATTCATTATTTTATCATTTTCACACTTTTCACAGTGATGAAAAAAATCTTGAAGTCGTAAATCTGAAAGTGAAAATTGAGGAAACTTTTTCTGTCTGCTCTTCATATTGGACTAACAATGTTCTCGAAAATTTAATCACATATTAATAGGAAATTGTTTTACAGAAACATTGACAGTCATTGGCCATCCCACCTCTCCTTTCGTGTACGATACATCAGAAAAAAAATATTAAACGCACAATTATAAAAATAAAAATTGAGCAGATTTTTTTTTCTCTTTTCTCCATGCAGATTAAACCAACTTCGCAACGTGTCACTATCCATTCATGAAGATTCAAATCCTCCACATTTTCACATTCCTACTCATCCTGTTCACTAACCACAACATAAAAAGCTCAAATCAAAAATCGAAAACCAACAGAAATTTTTCCACATTTCAACACTCTACACAAAAATATAATTTCCCAAATCATCTGACTTCCTATCAAACAACCACTTGATATTGTGAATGAAACAACGGAGCTGAAATTGGGGTGTAAATGAATATAAATACCCATCGTATCTTCAAAAACGTCCCTCTCAATATAATGACTTTGCATCATCAGACACGATAGAATGTGTAGGATATTGCGCATTGTTATGTTGCGCTATGTTTTTCCAACAAACGTATATCCATATACACAGAAATACGTCTACATAGAGAGAACCACTGCAGTCACCACAGCGTCTCTTGAGGCAATGTACGTGGCATTCCGTACAGACACAACCTCATTGGCGGAGGCGATACCGCACGAATTTAACCCCGACAATTTCGCCAATTTCATCGCGACAATGATGAGGCTCCAAATACCAGAATAAACCTCGAGAGATGCTCTAGGACATTGATGTATAGATGTGCATTGAAGCTCGCAGAATTTAACGATGATTCCCTCACTGGGCAATTCATTCCAATCGCAATTTCCATTTTAACCAAATTCATATCGTTATTGTCATCTCTATCATTATTATTATTATTGCTATAGAGAATGACTGCAAAATTGAATGCTACGTCTTTTTCATTTCCATTTTTTAATTTGTTTAAATTTATATTTACGAAGAGGGAATTGGAGA
This sequence comes from Meteorus sp. PSUC_FEM 10030008, assembly GCA_018881525.1. Taxonomy (NCBI): domain Eukaryota; kingdom Metazoa; phylum Arthropoda; class Insecta; order Hymenoptera; family Braconidae; genus Meteorus; species Meteorus sp. PSUC_FEM 10030008. The sequence goes on from JABMBR010004832.1 coordinate 9,415, forward strand.
ATTGGATTAAATTTATATTATTGTCCTCGAAAATATTTATCTCTCATCCGATTATTTGTTCAAATTCTATTTGGCAAATTAACATTCGCTCGCTCTATTTTCTCTTATTCATTTCACCCTTTCCTATTGATGTTGCCAAGTATTAATTACAATACAGGATTGCGTAATCTTTTTCATGTTGTTTCTCAATTATTCATTTATTTACATTTGAAATGGAATAACAGAATGAAATTATCGAGTTATTTATTCATATAATTTCTCCATCGCAGTGATATACCACAGAAGAATGATAAGTGGTCGAATTCTTGTTCATATTTGCATGAATCGTTCTGATGATAAATGTTACAACACACAAATATCGCCGCCGTTCATACATACTGTGTTGAATGAATCGATTTTATATGGGTGTGCCAGCACCACGTTTCACTAACACGCACATGATCGAGGTGTGCGCACGAGTGTCAAAGAGCAAATATGTGTTTCAGTGTCAAGTAGCACGTATAACTCAAAACCATGAGAAAAACAAAGAAATAATTCAAAAGAATTGAACTTTAAAACATGTACAATCGATGATGAAAAATGGGTAGAATAAGTGAGAAGAATAAATATGAAAATAGTATTTACGAATTGTTCTCTGTGAATTCACATGTATGAAGGGGCTGATCGATATTATTCACATGCACAACAATTCTGTTCATTCGTTTCCCTCTCTTCTGTTTGTTCAGGCATTCTCTTTTTTTTCCAATGGGTAGAAGGAAAATGGAAGAATGCAGTTGAGAGTAAATTGAAAAATGGAAAAGCCTCAATTGATTGTGGAGAATTTTAAAGCTTTTTTGGTTTTTTTTTTATCAAAATATATATTCATATAAAATGCATTAGATTTTGGTGTGTTCGCGACAGTGTCTATAGAAAAAATGTCGTCTGTGTGGCTGTACCACATGTTGAAGTATCGATTGTGTTTGGCACGAGTGCTTACTGTTGTTTATAGACAAAGTAAAATATTCATTCGAATGACAACATAAAGAAATGGCATTTACCAATCTTCTAAATGTGACACAGATGACTAAAGACGTAGACGGTAAAAAGAAACAAAGACAAGTCATGGGTGGTGGAGACGACGGATGGCCGGATAAGATAGCAGATGAAAAAATATTTAAATGGCTTTATTTGAGAAGAAATATTGAAATACTTTCATGAAGTTGGCAGAAAATGTGATAAAGGATGAACGAGGGCCAGGACATCACTTTTCTTTTGTTTCATTTGAAATATTCGAGAGGGTATGTTAATTTTTGCAACTGGAGACAAAGAATTCCTTCGAGAACGTTTTAAGAAAATATTCTCGATATAACAGCAGCAGGGAATGAGAAATGGGAGGGATGATCGAATCATTTTGTGGATTATAAAATTCTGGAATATCATCTAAAAAGTTAAACTAATTGCAATAAAGTCCGAGAACTGTGAAGAGTGTCGGTGTATGAACATTCCAGCACTGAAAGTTAGTGAAAATAATCGAATTTTTCGTGGTTTGTCATTCCAATTCTCTACGAAAAAATCCGAAAATCGTAAATTTATTGACAATATCAAGGAGTGAGTGATGATAGTCTGTATGTGGTCAGACATGAAATGTTGAAACAAACACTTTAAAACAGGAATCGCCATGAAAATAAATAATAGAAACCGTATTGTGTATAATTCCCTTCGAATTATTTGGGTGAAGTACATACATCTGAATATTAAGCATCAAGTGATTACAGTCCCATTGTGGTCAAACACATGGTAAGAAAATGAATATGGTAATGTTGGTGTATATGTGACAAGTACAGAGAGGAAACGTACAGATATTTTACATTCTATATTGCAACCACCAGAGTATCCGTCTATTGGGTCTGCAACTCACATTAATATTCCATGATGTTCTCGATCCCCGGAAGGTATTCCGACGCGTGATACTCACCTCGAATCTCCATTTCCTCCCTCAAATCCTCTAAAATTTCTCTACCAACATACTCGCGAATGCTCTATCAACATCGTCCTCTTTCACCCTCCTCTCTTGCACTTCATCGCAACCCCTCATCCTTGTCAAACAATTTCAGGACCCCGTTTTCAACCGCGTAATCGTCCTCCGTTTTGAATTCCCTACATAATCCACCCTTCCGGTGACGAGAGTAGTCGTGAATCCTTCGAGAATAGAATTTGTATGACATTATATAATACTCAAAGACGAGTGTCATTTTGACAATGGGAATTGTGTTTTATTGAGGAATGGAGGAAAACATGTAATGGAGGAAATGATGATAGAAATAATTGAACGAACTAAAATAAGATTCAGAGAAAAAATGAAAATGCAGACATGCAACAAATTTTTTATTACAGTCCTGCTCGAATTTGGAAGGAGGGGGAGAGTTTGTGACTATTCTGCGATACACTTGTTCTTCCAATGATTATCTCATTTCCATTCATCCCCCATGAGATCATGCCGCATTTTTTATCGATGCACTATTTATCCAGAGTGGTGTTTTCTCTTTTTAGCTTCCGCTTCTTCTATTACTGTTGAATATGAAAAGCGATTTCTACGTCTGAACTTACAAATGAGAGAAAGTTGTTTTAGCAGCCGAAAATATAATCCAATTCACCCATTTATTTATTTTTCAATTCTCCCTGCCGAGTCTTGGAAGAACGCGCATATAAACCCCATTTTATCTCTTTGTTTCCAACTATTTCGCCATTTGTGCAATTTCCAGCGTTCGCGATTGTGAAAAGTTGTTTGCGATCTTCCTGCAGGCTTTTCAGATCTTAAAATCATGTAAATATTTAGATAACAAGATTTCATTTATTCATTATTCATTTTTATTTATATGTATTTTCATGTTTTTTTTTGTTCATCTAGCAAATTGTTATCGCTTTTATTTTTCATATTTTATTTCACACTTAAATCGTTAACTTCCACATTTGGCAACTAGAGAAAAAAATAATGAACAGTCATGGTGTAATCCATGGATAATAAAGTAAATAAAAATACGACCAGTTGCAGACAACGAGAATGTCTGCCATTTTTTTGTTTCATACAATGTTTAATCCTCCTTCCGTTTTATATTTTTTTTCTTTCTTTCATTCATTCTTTCTTCTCTATTCCAACAATTTGCTCACCCTCTGTATATACATCCCTGATGTTTCTCATTTCTTTCATTCTCAGAGAATCGGCGGTGCCTTGGCGACACACTGGAACCTAAGACTCTTCGACGCTGCTATTTCACGTATATTTTGTGCACCAGGTGGCACCGCACGGATGCGGATAAAACAATTTGCCATAAATTTTCACCAAGTGCCAGAGAGTGGTGTGAGAATACCAACCTTTCACAATAGTCGATAGTTCTATATACTTTTGTTCATATCTATACGTATGTACACATACATAATATTGAAAATATATCGAATATGTTTTTATAGTGCTGCAAAGAAATAACAAAAATTGTGTATTTGTATGAAAATACAATATTGGGATGCCGTCATAGAAGTGAAGAAATGTCCAATAGGGATGACAATATTTGAATGTATGAAATTCACCGAAATGTTTTACCTATTTGTTCCTTTTGAGAAATATTCAATAACAACGATTGGAAATGATGAATTTATATGTTTGCAGCGAAGAATAATTCAACTCATGCTTAATGAGATGAATTGAGCCTCATTCAAATGAGCAGTAGGAACTGATGGAACTCTCGTCATCGTTATAGTTATTTGTAATTACACATAAAAAGCTCATTAACCTCATTATCAAAAGGAAAATAAAAATTAGTTATGAATTGTGGAACATAAAACTTTGAGCATTTTGTCATTGTAGAGAAGGAAAAAAAAGTTTATTTGATGAATTATTATGAAATAAATTATCGATTTTGTCCGGATTTTTGAGAGTGAAATATGAAACTCATTCATCATATTTATGCGATGTTGATCATTCAAAGTCTCGACAGTTTATCTCTGTTAATTTTCTCCTGGTGATCAAACTCATTTCTAATACCAAACTTCCCACTGCGCGAATTGATAATTATGGTGGAACAAAAGGAAAAAAAATTGATGACATTTGTCCGTCTTTTTTCAGCGTCCACTTCAGCTAGTTCAACCAGAATTCAAAACTAAAACTTTTATACGAAAATTCAGTGTTTATCGGTGGAAAATCAGCAAAAATGCGATTGCTTCGTTCAGAGTAGAAAACACGACGAAAAGGCTATTGAAAAACAATAAATAATGGTTTTATAGTTATCAACGAAGCACTCTCTAGTCAATAGGTGAGTGAAGAGTAAAAAAAATTAAAAAAAGTATGAGGAAAGAGGGAAAATATAAACGAACGTGACAGAGCGGGAACGACAGAGTTGAGGGGAAGGGAGACGAGAAAGTGGAGAACAGGGTGGAAAAAAAAGGGGAGATTTATAAAACAAGATGAGGGCAAGGGTGTAAGAGACGACATATTGCCTCGCGCAGTGAATGTATTATGCATGAGAAGACGAGACCTCTGTTAGGAGGTCTATTAATTCGAAAAATTGTTCCTTTGCCGCTGCCGACAGTTGAAAAGAATTTTTCAACGCTGCATGCTCGTCCCCTCCGATGCTAAATTGAATATTTTTATTTCTTTATTTATTTGCTTTATCCTTCGTAACATACGAAAGTCAAACATTTCATCTCCATGAATTCCGAACTTTCTTATTCCCTGAACTACTCTATTTATAACTGTAATTTCACATTGGATTACTCTTGCAAAATAGGGGGGGGGGGGGGTTTCTTCGTGTTTACCTAACTGATAACATCAAAAGATTACATTCGAATTCTTGTACTCTTTGTCGAGTAAATCGGGGTATTTTTTAATTGGATGAGTGAGAAATTATCCCTTAGCTTTCATCAAATTTCATAGCCGACATGATTTATTATCTTGGGATAATTGCGCATGCAAATGCGATCAAAATTACATTCAGCTTGTAATAGTCGATGACCATTGATTTCATAAAATTTGATAAAGTTCGTAATTGGTATTTGAGGCGTTTGCGTCAAAGTTCGTACTTATCACGATATTTCCTATCATTTTAAAACATCTTTTTTCATTTATTCTATACAAAAACATCTTCAAGTCTTCTGAGAAAAAATTTATTCAGGTGCGGAAATTTCTTCCATCCAATTTCACAGCACCAATGGAAAAATCGTTTCTTTTTCACAGAAAATTTATTTTATGTAATAAAATAACACGAATCCATCAGTTCTCTAACAGTTGATGAAAATTTAATACTCATCAAGTTCTATGTGAGACGAAACAAAGAGGTTGAAATAAGAAAAAGAAACAATTCACCACCCGTGTCAAATCTCTATAGCAGAACTATAAATTTGAACTTTGTTTAATTTTAAATCTCCAGTATTTTACACGAATTCTCTGTGGAGTGACGATTGGACATCCGACCTAACGACATGAGAGAGTTTCTGAATAACAAGCAACAATGAAACAAATGTAGAAATGGATATGCGATGATCATAGAATATGCGATGTGAATTTAAACCAAGATTTGATGTAAAACCGATAATGGCTTCCTCCATGATATCTCCCAACTTGATCGCATCTTCTCTGCTCATATGTGATTTCTCTCGAGAACTGACAACAAATCATCTTTTTATGTATTCAATGACATATCGCTCATATTAGTTTTTGCCTTTTTTCAATATCACCCACATTTTCATTTAAATTCAACTGGAGAGATTGCTATTGAATGTGTTTCACGGAGTACATCTATTACCATTAACAAAATATATCAAAAATTCAATCATTCAATTTTAAAAAACTGCTGTTATTACATCCATAGATCCAAATGTTCATCTGTAACGTGGAAATGACCACAATATTGCTGCTATTCTATCAGTCAGACTGAATTTTGAAGAACAGTATCGTCAGAAAAATTATTCGCTATCGAGACTTGGTGGATAAATTATTGCAAAGTATCAAATTTTTTCATATTCTATGTCAGTACCATGAACACGCCATAACCACTGGACCAATACTGAACCACTTGAATCATATTATGCGATTCATCATCAGAATAATGAAACCAGGACTGAATAATTCCCCAGAAATATTTCATCGTCACAATATGACAATATCAATAATTCTCCGATTTGTTTCTTCTTCTTCCTTCAGTTTTTGCCCTAATCCAAATCATTATTCTAGTGCTCACAAATAAATATTTCATCGTAAATGTGATACACTTGACATGCAATATCGTATGTCTTTGCAGTGTGAATTCCTCAGTGGATACATGCTCTTCCTCACTTTCACATTCTACCTTTGCACCGCAATCCTTATGCGCGCATGAAAGTCATCGCGGTTAACGCCACAGACGCATCAAGTTCATGGGTGTGTGTGTGTGTGTGTGTGTGTGTGTGTGTGTCTGTGTTTGCGGCTCGCCAAGGGGATTGTGCTACGAGCAGTAAGAGGTTGAAGCGCAACACCGCATGAGCACATGGTAGAGTTACATCCGTATACCTTCATTTCTCCGCAATTGCTATTATGCATAGGTATGACATACAAATATATACTTTAAGCTGCTGTAATTTATGAATGAAGTAGGATTTAGCACTGACGCTGTGGAGACCATGAAAAGACGAAAGATGTGGATGAAGATCTTAGAAGGTGAAGCATAGTTTTGTTGATCCACTTGATAAATGTCTTCAAACACTTTGATGAAATTTTTATATCAAACTAAACATAGGGAAAATGGAATTCAGGTGAATAATTTGAATCTTCATTGAATGACTTGGACTTGATAGGGATTTTCAATCGATCGAGATGTAACAAATATTTTGAATTTGTCATGAGTTGACGTTATTACGAGTCCAGAGGTTGATGGTTGCTGGTCAGTTGCAGACAAATTGTTATTATGGGGAAATTATTTTGTTCAGACGTTAGAGAATGTACAAATGGGAATTTTTTATTTGTATGATAATTATTTGTTCAATCTCACATGAGAAAATTCTCAATCATTGTTTATTGCAATCCATGAAGTAATTGTGAATACTTTCTAAAGTATTAGAAGGAATTATACGAACATAATTAACTTTGCTTCTGAGGATTTGGGAAAGTAGTAAAACGTCGAATGAAGCATTGGCATCATGCGAATAATTTTTAACAATGTAAAATGTTCAAATAATGCGACAACTTCCCGTTTTTTGGTTTTGTAAAAACATGAATGACGTTGACATTTTCGTGAATCAAACATTATAAAAAATGGTTGGAAAATGTGTGCAAAATGAAAAAAGAACGAGACTATTGTATAAGAGAAAGTAGGTGAGAGAGTGAAAAAGATGAGAGTATGGTAATATGTTAATAATTCTTATCAAGCGACCTCACGATAGTCCTAGACATAGTGGTGGCTCTATATTTTTCAGGAGACACCATAATATTGCAATATACTATATGTATATACTAACTTGTTCAATGTGTACAATATGCAAGAGTTTATGTACGAGCAATATTTCTTCCAAGACGGGACATCCGGGTGTATGTCCTTCGTGTATGTCTACGTGCTGATACACCTATCCCCCGGAAGACGCTTCCGCGTATACAGTTTGACGGAAATACTCTGATATGCCCAGTGTTATATTCGTACATTTCCATGTCTGACATAGCAATGTTCTGATACGCGAGGAAATTTAAACAAAAAATGATGGAGCATAAATATTTGAAGAAAAAGACGCATCGAATTTTTCCTCAACGCGCTCAGTTCGACACAATTTCGCAGTGTTGCTGGAATTTTTGTTTAAACATTAAATTTTATGGATATTCTAATGTGAATATGGCCAAATCCTTCATCTACTCATATCATCTTCTATCTAAAAAATATCAATGGACAAAGCAGTTCTGCACAAATTTCTTGGAATGGTTCTTGTTAAAAGCGGTTGTAAATTTTGATTAAATACAGGAACGTTCGTCCGAAAAACTTACATCACTTGTATCCATCGTTTGTTTATTTTTATGGGAGAATGAAATTCCTGATCCTGTTTTGTGACGATGGAGTGAAAGCTTTATGCACTTCAGAACAGAATTTCCCAACCAAGTCAACATAACTACCAACTACTCCAATTAATGTGATTATATTTATCAGGACAAAAATTCCACTCGATCTTTTGATACAAAATCAGAATACGAATATATTGAAGAAAACAACAAATTTTTTATCAATTCATGACATTTATCCATATTTCAAATTGAAAATTTTACAACAAAAAAATGAGAATGCAAAATATTTTCGATAGCATTTCAACAGCAAAATTGAATTTACCGCATAGCTGAAATCTTCACAAAACGATAAATTGAATGATACAACACAATTTACCTCTTCGCGTCTATCAATTCCGCCTCTCAATCTGCATGGAGTTTTTCAACTCAAACATTCATAATCAAATCACTTTATATAAGTTTGCGACGGATTAAATACGTCTTGATGGAGGCAACGATGCGCATACTATATCCACACCAATAGTGTTACTCAAATGTACATAAACGTGAGTGCGATCTGTGAAGGCGAAAGGGTGAAAATGAGAAGCGTCAGAGCGTGTATATGCGTATACCAAAGACGAAAGGGTGCAAGAGACACTTATTATGACATCGTGTGACGTATATCACAGTAGGCAAGGCTCATGTACACGTACATCTCTCTGCTTCTTCATTCTCTATCGCTCTCCCAGTCTCACTACCATACCACTCCTCTACTACAACTCCGTTCTCTCGACTTCTCATACATACCATGTTGCTTGTTCTAGATGGTACGAGAACCCCAAGCGTAAACTTCTGTAGAGCAACGTCGCGGCATGCTCTGCGCTTACAAACTTTTCAGATAATTAAGTGCGTCGCAACTTGGTTATAAGACAAGTAATTGTGTTTTATATTTATAATGAGAAAGCCTGAGGTGAATGTTGTGACACGTTTACCAGATCACCCCGACTCAACTCGATTCAAATGTTCCATGTTCATCAGAGTTTGATTTACAGAGAGGAAATGTGGATTGACACTTGAATGCATAGGAAGACAATTGGAGATTTAACAAGAATTACTTAAATTTAGGCGAGAGTTCTGTTTTATTTATGGGTATTGAGAATCATTTTGGAATTCCATTGATAAGATATTGAGAATATGAATGACACTGAAGTAAAATTGAGCCATAATAAGAGGTATTCTCTGCTTTTATATGAGAAAATTATTCAATTGGTATATTTTTTTTAGGCAAGAACTCGTGTTCAAAGAATTCGAAATTTTTGTGATAACGATTTCTTGGTAATTACTAAGTCTTCTGAACTGGATCAGATGGAATACGAGAACTGATTAGCGAGAAGGGAAAAAATGAGGAATAATGAAAGGGAAAAATTTTTATGTTATTTTTTTACAAAATTTTCCGCGACTACAACAATACAAAATCTCACTTTTGTTCAGATAGTTGATAAAGCTCAACTGATTTTCTCACGAATCAGGAACAAGTTGAGTCTGAAAATAGTAAAATATACATTTTTTATCAACCCCACTAAAATAATAACAATCAAGTAAATGATGTACCGCTGTGAATCTCTAAACTTCCGAATAATTTCCAACATAAAATCCATAGTATAATTTCTCATACCAATTTTCAGTTCATAATCTGCAAAAAAGACAATAATATCTGCTGTGTAGTTGGCAATATTTTTATTTACAGTGTAATAAAGCATAATATCAGTACAGGAGTAAAAAATGAAAGATGTCGAGCGAGTGTAGCATAGAGTTGAGAATATGGTGCTGAATAAGCGAGTTATTGTCGGAGGAAAATATGATATGACGATCATAGTACACCACTGTTGGGATTATACTTGGATCAATAGTGGGATTACTCGTGTATATGCGAACGCTTCCCTCAACTTTCCAATCAATGATCGAGATTAAATTGCGATCATCAGAATATGTATATGTATAGATGCACAATACGTGTGCTAGGTATATACATAGAATTTTATACAGTGTATGTTTTCCCAACGTGTTGCGATCGATGTTGTTATGCATAGAATATACTGCAACAATATTCTCATATCGTAAATAAAGCACGATAATTGTTTATTGATCACTTAATGCTACGAATGTTAAATGACAATCAAGATCGGATCTATTTCGATATATTTTGTTTTTGGACGGAGCTGATCAACAAGGGTGTAATAAATGAAAGTTATCATTAAAAATAACTGAATCGATCATTCAATCACGCATAAAAAATAATTGCGATGACTGTTAGATATTTAGACGTGTTCCAAGCCTTAAAATAATTAGAACTAGTCATTACTAGAAATTTTATGCTCTATATCGAACTCAAAAAGATTTTTGCATTCGAAATTAAATCAAAAGTAATTTGAATTGCAATAAAACATTCAGAAGTCGATTCTGAATTTGATTTCTATAATTTGAGGAAAAATAAAATTAACGAAATAATTTTTTTCAAAAATTTTTTTTGTTTAGTTTTGTATTCCTCAACAATTTCGCAAACAAAGAGTTCCTACCATTTCCTTTCATTTGAAATGATATTCAGTGAAAATATTATTCCATGAACATCGCTGTGCACACAATTTCATTTATCAATTGTCCATTTTTCGAATAGCACATTTAAATATTCTGACATAATTCAATAAATGTGTATGCAAATGTAGAAGTGCCGTTGATGTATACCTTTTCTCATTCATCCATTGGAAACAATTGTAATGGGTGCTCTCATTAAAAATAATGAGATCCAGCTTCCCCCTGAATGTGAATATATGCTACAAAAATGTTCGTCTCTGAGAAAAAAATGAGGGGTGAAATTTTTATTTTTCCTCTGTAGCACTCTCACAAAGAATTCACCAATTGAAGTGATTTTAAATATATGAAGATGCTACAAAAATAATGTTCTTTATTTGAATTAAAACGGTAGATCGATTGAGAAAAAAACAGAGCAGAAGCAAAAAAATGTGAAAAGTGATGACTTTTATACATAAAGTTAATTGTGATCTCATATGTCCCCTCACAACACTCGCAACCGCTCACCCCTTTTCCACTCTCTTCATCTCCCTGTGCAGGACAAATTGGACAAATTGCGTGTATCGTAGCGACAATTAGCTAATGCATCGGGGCATGCGAAGGTTGCCACGCAGTGATGCCAGTTTTACGATCTACCTTCGTTCGTGTATGGCTTTCTCTCAATTTCCTCCTAACATTTTGGAACGCTTCCTGCTGTTGTCGTCTGATATAGTGACGTACACACTATTAGAGGAACTTCTCTACCATTTCACTGCTCTGTATAAATATATATAT
>JABMBR010004833.1:0-20743 GCA_018881525.1 Meteorus sp. PSUC_FEM 10030008
CCCGGGGGGATTCGAACCCCCGATCTCCTGTTTACTAGACAGGCGCTTTAACCAACTAAGCCACGGCGCCGGTTGAAATAGAGAAGACTTATTATCCTATCTATGCACACTCAAAATATGAAAATCAGAGAACAACCTACAGGTCATTATCAACACCATTCTTCAGTTATTATCAGTAATTGTCGTAATTGTAGGAAAAAAAATTATCTCGAGTAAATAAGTGGATATTCATGACGAATGTAGGAAAATAAATTCGTTCGTCCACTACAGAGACAGGAATGCGTAAGTCTTTAATCAAAATGCTTGGACACGTTTGATTTGAGCGTGAAACAATTTAATCATAGAAACAATAGAAAGTTCTCTACGATAAACTCATAGAGTCATACACATGAGGAACTTTACTGTTGGCTTCGTATATGAAAAATTTTCGCGCTGCTGTTGAATCGGAATGTAAAAAATTCGCATGCATGAATCGTAATTTGATTGCTTACGTTTTGCATTGCCGCAAAACCAAGATTAGCACTGTATGTAACAGGAAGAAAACATCACGCAAGGCCACATGCTCCAATTCGTTGTATGTTTAGGAAATGAAATGAAAAACACGATAACGAAATAAAAGAATGTTTGTAAAAGGTTGGCATTTGTTTCTTTTTATACTATTAACAATCTTCGTTTTCCAGGAATATTCGCACTGATCATGTTCGCAGTCTCAGCATAAAACATCAATATAATTCATGAAACACGGATGATTGGCCCAACAAAAAAGAAAAAAAAATTCAATGCAAGTAATTCACTGAATGACGCAATTATTCAACGGTAATGGAAGACATTCGTTTTTGAAATAAAACACTCCGATTATTCGCGATCGCTGGGACGAGACCGGTTTGAATCGACCATATAATATTCTTCAGGATTGTATAAGTTGAAGGTCATGAGTATAAAGTCTGATGGCTCATTGTGCACTTGGCCACAAACGAAACCTCAGCTCAGTCATTGCTTCAATCCTATCGAGTAATCCATTCAGAAAATTCAGAAAATCTGCATATGCATCGATATCGAAGATGAAAAATTGACTTTTTAATCACATCTACAGAAATTGACTGCATATTCAATTGATGAGTAATTAGCGAGTTTTATAGCCTTTCATTTCAGAGAACTAATTGATCAATAATGTCCGTGGAAAAAAAATCACATTGAATAATAATAACAGTACTTAATTTCTCACTCGTAGAATAATTATGATGTAACTATTCCATTTCGTTGTATTGTCAAAATATTTCCTGTAAATATTTTTGAATGATAGATACAATATTTGCATTTTTTTGCAATTAACATTATGATGACGAGGTGGCCGAGTGGTTAAGGCGTTGGACTGCTAATCCAATGTGCTCTGCACGCGTGGGTTCGAATCCCATCCTCGTCGACAGAGTCTCTTTTTGTCCTAAAAAATTTGTCGCAAACTAAATTCGTAGTTCGATATGACTGTACGGTGTTCGATTCCGAAACAATAGATTTCCGAAATATGCTACGAGTTGGAATCACTGGGTAACTCTGACGCTCGCACACCAACATGTGAATCATAAATATTTACATTGGACACATCTGCATCAAAAAAATTCACGAATGTTACTCCGGATCGATTTTTAATGTCTCCTGATATGAGTCTGAACCGGTTATTCATAATGAAACAAGGTGGATATCATTAACTTCTAAATAAAAAAATCTGAAGGACATCGGAAGGAGATCGAATTAATTTAGTCATTATGAATTATAAAAAACGAGCGAACACGCACTATTGATATTGGATTTCTCATCGTTTGGATGATATGAGGACAATATTCCATATGTGAGTGAACAAAAAATTTCAGTCACTCACATGGTAATGTAGAGACGCCACAGCATTCCATGTACCCTTCATTATCATCCTCTTCTACGTCAATATCCGCGAATTTATCTTGCAAAGTATTGTTAGAAATCCGTTGCATGACTTGAATTTGTCTACTATGCCGACTAAATAAACGTAAATCGTTCAGATGCGTCAATACATCAATAAGCCATTTCTATACAGAAATCTGTTAGTTGTCAACAATCATTAATATCGTGAAAATTCAACAGAATAAGAGAACAGAAACGAAGCGAGGATGTCTATTGAGCCATGTCATGGTGATGTTCCAACTGAAGTCACCTCCTTACTTTGTAAGTGTCACAAAGATATTTAAAAAAAAATATTCAAAAAGAAAACAACAAGCAATTCGAATACTATGATTATGGCCTCATTGATGATCATTTTCAATGCTTCGATAATCATCACTCATTAATTATAACAATGAAAAGAAACATTGATAGGCTCATTTGTTATCTTATCACACAACACTATAGATGAGCATCATCATTTACAGGTATGCTCTAAATTGTATATCAAATAATATTGTGATAAAGTCTTTGTTGTTCTGTTGTGTATCATAGATAATAGCAAACAAAAAACTCTGGTAAATATTATATTTGTCCGTTTTATATTTGACTCATAATTTGAATGTGTTCTTGACAATCCTCATACTATAGCAGTCGTGGCCGAGTGGTTAAGGCGTCTGACTAGAAATCAGATTCCCTCTGGGAGCGTAGGTTCGAGTCCTACCGACTGCGAGATGACTCTTTTTACTTTTTTTAGTATGTTTGATGGGAAAAAGAATAAGCATGCTTGTGAAGGATCACATATTATCTGTACATTTTGCAACTATCACCAATTCAGTGTAACAAATACCCAATCCTAATAACAAACTGCTCGAATTTGGTTGCAGACTTCTTTTCAATGAATCGAGACTGTGAGTTATTATCAACATTGTCAACCGCAGATACAATGTAACTAACTGAAGAATAGAAAAGAAAACACACCGAGTGTATGCAATAAAGTAACATTGACATGAGGATCTAACGTTCGGTACACTCAATTATCTACAGAAGTTGGCTTCCATCATATCATCATTGCTTTCGAAAATGAGAGGGAATAGTGAGAAAATAATCGTTGGTCTTATCCAAAGTGAAATGTATATAATCATCTTTAGACCGCGAATTACCGATTGAGCACATATGTTTTGTGACTTGAACGGAGCATGGCTAACGTATTCAGGAGAAAAAAATAAATAAATACAAAACACATACGTACTCATCGTTGTATAAAATCCACGTGATGAGTATCATCGTGATTTGAAATAAAGATAAAATCATAATCTTTTTTATAGTCATCAATAAAACATAGCATGTGATGTAGAATATTCCTGAGTGGTTTGAATACAATGTCTGTAACATCCACCTTGGCCATAATAATCATTTTATTGACAGTATACGATGTATCAATGGAAGTAGCAGTGACCCAACTTTCTCTTAATTTAAATACCGCAGATGATAAGCGGAAAAAAAAAACATTGAATGATATATACGTGAAAAAGTGTCTTACTCTCATCACATATTAGGAATGTCTGAGTGGCATTTAATATCTTATCGACACAATCTTTCGGTGTCTAATCGGGTACTAACCAGTCGTTTACTCAAAATATTTCTACACTGTTGTTCATACTGTGTGATGTTACGAGGATCTACGAGAATTGGATAGGTGGTAGTGTTGTTGAATCAGTTGGCCGCGCGGTTCCAGGAAAGAGACTCGTGTTGATCGGTTTTGATCGATGCAATAAAATTAATATCATAAATTTCAATCTTCAATAAGTTTTGGTATTAAACTATACACTGAACATCTTAGATGATGAAATAATCGTAACTCATTCTGAAATCTCTCATCGCATATGAAGAATGTTACAAGTGTTATGCACATTCTCATGTGCGAGTTGAAAAATGACACGAATATTCGATCGACGATGGTAGTTTTATACAAGGAGAGAAAAGTTGTTTTGTAAGTTACAAATCTTACTTTAATATAACCTTAAAAAATGACATAGGAAAAACGGAATTGAATATCGTGAAGGAATTCCGTTACCAATGTAAAGTTACTCGATCGTATAACAAGCCGCTAATTGCTGGGTAAATGTGATTATAGTTAGCGATTAGTTAACCACGAGAATTGCATAAGGACAACGTACACTGCCAAACATGCAATATTGAAGATTCCACTGTTGTCGGCAATAATAACAGGTTAAACTTAATGGCGTAACTATATTTCTAACTGCAATCAGAATATCATTATTCATATTGTTCATTCGGTGATCGTTATCGATATGCACCACACTTTTGAACAGTGATATCCTTATTGGTGATAGATGAAAAAAATGCCCTCAAAAGTTTGGACTTACGAATTGGTGCATGCTCGTGAGACCCTACAAAGAAATAACATCAATGGTTTGTAGCTTCTGGTATTTTCATAGATGCTCATTTCCTTTTTTTCAAAAATAGGTAACGAGATGACGATACCAATAAACAGAAGACGGAATGTGATGGATTTAGTGTCAAAAAAATTACCGATCATTGTATGGCTCCGCCTTTACACTTGGAGTAAACTCTTTCAGGATTCTTTGGCTGGTCTCACAGTGGGTCTCACTGCCATTCCTCAAGGCATCGCCTATGCTGTTCTAGCAGGATTACCGCCTCAGGTAAATAACTGAACAAACATCTGATACATGAAAAAAAATTGAATATGACACACTGAATCAACTAATAATTGTTATTACTTTGTAGTATGGACTGTACAGTGGTTTCATGGGTTGTTTTGTTTATTTAATATTTGGAAGTACTAAAGATGTAACTGTTGGACCAACAGCATTTATGGCTCTATTGGTTCAGCCATATGTAATCAAATATGGTCCGGATTTTGCAGTGAGTAAAATAAAATTAATATAATGGTACTGAGATTCATTCACTCAAATTGTGATTTTACCTGAATGACGTTACACTGTCACGATTTTAGGTTCTACTCTGTTTTCTCTCCGGATGTGTCATAAGTGCCATGGGTCTTCTTCATGTTGGTTTTATCCTAGATTTTGTTAGTATGCCGGTAATCTGTGGTTTCACGAATGCAGCAGCAGTTATCATCGCTGCATCACAGCTTCATACACTCTTTGGCATCGAAGGCAGAACCGAAACATTTTATGATTCGATTGTTCAAGTTGTTCGCAATATCAAGAAAGTAAAACCTTGGGACACGGTTCTAGGAATCAGCTGCATTGTGATATTAGTTGTACTCAAGGTAATTCAGGGGTATTAATATCATGTAATACCTGCCCTCTTCGTATTCGATGACGTTCATTCTGTTCATCTTCCTCAGGTATTACCAGGTGAAAGAAACGGCAATGCTGGTCGAAAGTTGATGTGGTTATTGTCATTAGGACGGAATGCTGTAGTCGTTATAGCTGGAACTGTACTGGCCTATACACTGTCCATATATAATATTCATCCTTTCATAATCACTGGAAATATAACTGAAGGGCTACCACCATTTGAATTACCACCATTCTCAACTATTTCCAATAATAGAACATACAATTTCCTCGAAATGACCGGCGAACTTGGTGGAAGTATCGCATCAGTTCCGTTGATTGCAATTCTCGAAAGCATCGCGATTGCTAAAGCATTTGGTGATTATGAATAGAAATGCATGAATATTAATCTTTATCTCATCGGATACACATATGTCTGTACATTACTGCACACTCATTAATCATTACGAAATTATGAATTTACCTCATTGTAGCAAAAGGCAGGGCACTGGATACGAATCAAGAAATGCTGGCATTAGGACTGTGTAATATATTTGGGAGTTTTGTGAAATCAATGCCAGTCACAGGAAGTTTCACTAGAACTGCAGTAAATCATGCTTCAGGAGTCCAAACGCCAATGGGTGGAATTGTTACTGGTACACTCGTTTTACTTGCATGTGGACTGCTCACCTCCACATTTGAATTCATTCCAAAGTCCACTTTAGCAGCAGTAATCATTGTTGCAATGTATTATATGTTGGAACTTCACATATTTTTTATTCTCTGGCGTACAAAAAGTGAGATTGATATAACGTTAATTTTTGCATTTCCAATATCAAGCGTCATTGTTAAAATTTTATTTGCTTTTGAAATGCAGAAATTGATCTACTGCCACTGTCAGTGACTCTTGTTTGTTGTGTAGTCTACAGTTTGGAATATGGAATGGTAATTGGAATTGTGTTGAATTTGATTCTTTTGTTGTATTTTGCTGCACGTCCAGGATTATCTATTGAAGTAAGAGAGGTGGACGGCACGGCGGTGTTGTTTGTAACACCAGAGCAATCATTAAGTTTTCCTGCAGCGGAATATCTCAGAGACACTGTTATGGAATGGTAAAATGCGCTACTCGATCAATTTTTGATATACATATACTGATTCACATTATTCTTCTCTTCCAATCAGGTGTGACAAAAACGCTGCTATAATACCAGTGATTGTAGACGGTAGATATGTTCATAGAATAGACGCCACGGTAGCGAAAAATTTTCGACTTCTCCAAGTTGATCTAGAAGCAAGAAATCAAAAAGTTATTTTCTGGAACTGGTGCGAGAGCGCTAGGAACACCCTAACAAGTTATGATAAGAATTTGGCTGCCCATTTCAGAGAATCTGAAAATGTATTTGAAGCTTTAAAAGGTGAATATTGATCGTCATTTGTTTATTTCATAATATAACATTCTAACTATGGAATTTCATTTCAAGATGAGACCCAATCACAGTCTGAAGTGCATGCATTAGCGGTGTGAATAAGTCGAATTTAGTCTCACATGAAAAACAGGGGATCAACTCAGAAAAAATCACGGAGTTACCATCAACATTTTCTGATGAAAATATACTTTGAAGTGTATCAAAAGTTTATCTCATACCTAACCTCAATCACATTATGAAGAGGTTACATAATGATCATATAGTTATCAACGGTTCATATCGACTTCGGATTCTTGTATTGACATAAATCCTTATCATCAATCCGATCAATCAGATTTAATCACGGAATAAAAATATTGGATTGAACGCCTTGAACTGAAATTATTGCGGATGAAAGAATGCATTGTGAACTTCTTTTGTATTACAGAAATAAAAAGAAAAAAAACATCTGACCACAATCCATACCCAAACTATTGTTTGAACCCTTTAGAACTTACCAGTTTCCTCGACTGAATCATGAGCCGGATAAGCTATCAGGGCATCTGTTTGTTCCGGAAGCAAATCATGAATATCGCGCCAAATATTTCACGACGTACTATAGCGCCATCTCATAAACACAACACAACCAATATCGTTGCGCGTTCAGATAAGCGACCAATAAACGTTGCCATGGGAAGTGAACCTCAAGGCAGTTGACATTCATTTTTCCATCTCAACGAATGAGCTCACGTCGATTCACAGTCGTGGCTACGAAGCCCACATCCGGCCGCTGCGCCGCAGTATTGGTCGATCTCGCTTCGCCAGTAGCGAAGTTAGAGCCTCCTGTATTATCTCGGGCATACATACGTTTTTGCAAAAGAAAAAAAAAGAGAGAATTTCACCTATTACATGGAGAATAATAATCGAAAATAATGATTGTGCGATTGAACATAAAAAAAGCTTCAGAAAAAATAGAACAAATATCTTGATGACAATTAAATTGACAATAAAATCTTATTTTCGTGTAAAACATTTGTGACGCGGTAAGTGAAGTCACTTTTTTGACTCGCCTCGAGGTCTCTTAAATGTAACGACAAGAGAAGTGAGCGGCGGGTGAACAGAGTGTAATACTGATCACGGCCACGAGGTGGCCAGTGAAAAAAAAATCAAACACATACACACACACACATCTGCATGTGTTTACGTGTGATAGAGAAAGATGAAGTGAATCGAGTCTATTGTATGTGTTATTTGAGAAAAAGAGAAATAGATATATTCTGAAGAAGAATGAGAGAGGTAGAAAATTCTACTGATCGAGCGGACAACTAGTGTATCAAACCAAATACAGAGCCCGTGGATAAGATGAACGTACATCCAACTAGTAAGTCGAAGTGAGAGGAATATACTCGCGGCATATATATATATTCATGTATAAATCACATAGCGCCGCGTCAGGACTGAAAAAGTAGCTTAACATACTAGCGAGCAGCAGTACAGCGCGTCGCACGAGACTGAACCGAATATACATACGTTTTATAATATTGGCTCTCTTGTGCGCGACGGTACGTTACGTGTTCGTGCCTGCTCCTCTTGCCTGATGATCGACCGCTTGGGTGTGACGGTATACAAGTCCCGCGTTTTTTTTTGTTTTAGCCATTTATTGCATTATTTCAATATTAAATTTTCTCCTCAATGCGTCTAGCTGTGCAAATTATTCCAATACTTTGAATTATCATAGAAGAATGCAGTGAATGCACATGCAGTGCTATGTGTATATTAATCAGGCACGGTCTATTGGTTGGTGGAAGAAAAGAACAAGAGACAGGAAGTGAGAAGAGGATTTTTCGCGAGTCGTTTCGGTTGAACCCGTGGTAAGCGTGACGCGAGTGGCTAGGTGGTCTTTGCCTCTTCGTCTCACACTTTGTTTCGCTCTCCGCATTTAAAAACGACGAAGAACGAACAACGAGGTGGTGGCAATAGTACATAAGAGGAAACGAAGCCGCAATATCGTTCGCGCGCGCGCGACCAACCGCTTGCCACTGTGTTTGTGTGTCTGTGTGTGCGTGTGTCGTTTGTGAGAAAGAGCAAATGCGATAGTATATTTGTACATAAAATGAGAGAATTAGAGAGAGGTAGTGTGAGATAGACACGATGTGATAAGTTTGTACGTGGGTATGTGTAGGAAAGAGAAAGAGAAAAAAAGAGTGAGGAAGATAGGAAATAAAGTGAGATAGTATATGATGAGACAGTGGCGGATGAGGGCAAAGAAAGGAAGAGAGTGGAAAGGATTCCGGGCAACCCGAAAAGGATCTACACACTGCTTTTGCCGAAGCCCATGGAATTTTTTCTTTTTATGCGTATATATATATACATATATATCGCCGCCATTTCTGCGAGGCTCAACTCCCCCTTGAGTATATGTATATATGTGGATACATAGACTAATGTGAAAATTTGTGAATCACATTATTTTTGTTATTAGACGGAGTTTTGCATTTTTTTCTTCATTGTGTACATTGACGTTGTGGAAAAAATTCGTGACATGTTTCTTATTTTTTCCCTGGTATTGTGTAGAATATTTGTCTACATTGTCATATCATGTGTCCTTTTATCATCTCATGTTAAGTGTGCGCGTATATATAGATGTGTGTATATACCGTCGCCATCTCGTCACATCATCGCGCCCCTCTTGTCCTCAATGTCGGCGCTCCTCATTCTTTTTCGCTCGTTATTGTGTATACGTGGAAGTGAGAGGACAATTTGTTATTTGCAGTATGAATTGTGAATTATTCAAGTTCAATTACCTAGTGTTTTGATTGGAATGTGATTATTAATGCCGGTGAAAAGTGTAAGAGTTTGTGATGGGTATAGAGAGATTGTTAATGAATGCATGTGTTCTCTCTGTCGTGTCGCCATTGTGCCGGGATCACTTTTTCTTCTCTTTTTTATTCAATGTTTTATTTGTTCCCGCGTTATTATGCAATGGACGCGCGTCCGCGTGAGACGATGTTGCATAGCATTTTAGATTGATGTGAAATCGAGGGAGAGATAGCCGAGATCGATGTTTGTGTATGTGTTTGAGTGTGAACGAGAGTGAAAGGGGTGTGAAGAGGGTGAGGAAGATAATAAACGCTAGACACCGGTGACGCGTCGTTATCGTTAGCCGTCTTGAAAACAACCGCCCCCATCGTACACTGATGATCGACCTCTCGATGATCACGTGGTGATGCGTCAGAATTTCGCATTGGCAAATTATCAAGATTGGCAAAAAAGAAATGAGGAATTGTATTGAATTTTCGTGAATTGGCGACTACGCCCTTAAAAAGCCGGTTCCTTGTCTTTTTCTTTTTTCCATATACCATTTTAACATTTCTCGACACCCCTCAGAAATCAGCCTCATGGTGTTCTGTTCATTGAATGTGAACTCCGTCTCTCTTCCACTCTTACTCGTTTCATATTTTTTTTCTTGTTCTCTCTTACTTCACATGTCAATCCATATCACTTTCTTTCTCTTATATTCTCGTCCTTTTTTTTTCTGTGGTTTTACCTCGCAGTCCAGTACGCGCCCCGGTTTAGGCACTCCCAGACGAAGTATATTATGCTTATATGATTTGAAATCATGCTAGAATTGAGCCTTGATGTCACATGGATCAATCTAGTTCCTCTAGGTTTATCCTAAACTCGCAACATTGTCCTCATATTGAAGCTAAAACCTAAGGAGATAGATTGACTGTTATTGCGAAATAGTTAAACGAACATGTCTGTGCGCAAGGCAAAAGAATAATATGGAAAATTGTTAGAACTTATCATTTCTTTGGTGATTGGTATTTCTGAAAAATATATTTGTTTTCTACTTTCACATTCACAGATTTGAGTTTACATTGTGTCTAAAGACGGAAGTCGTCCCGCTGTCGTAGTTCATCTGTGATTACAGTCTGAGAACGCTTCAATAAGGACGCCCCTGTGAATACAAAGTTCAACGTATTTCTCTTCGACGGAATTTATTTTAAATGCCAAAACTGGTAAGTGAATACAATTTTTTGGAAATCATAGAAACTTTCACTCGATATTGGCGTCAAATGTTCATCTTTCTTTTTTTTTCATAATGGTATTTTTGTTTACAGAGAATTCAGAACATTCGATGGTTTACGTAGAATTCTCATCGTTAAAATGATTCCCAAGGAATTATCTGATGCTATTGACACCACTTAACTGGTGGTTAATCGTTTTAAACAATCAAATATAGTGCTACGTGAAGTCGTGAATTGTTTATAACAAAATAATCAACAAAGATTGGTATTAGTGAAGAACAAACATATAATTTAGTGGAGTAGTTAAAGAAGAACGAACGACACACTGCTGTCCAGTAATGGATGAATGGGAGTGAGCACGGCGCCTGAGCAGCACAGGCGTGGGCGTAGGTGCCGGTGGGAGCCTCTGGATGTCGAGGCAGTGGCACCGGCTGCGTCAGTGGCAGTGATGGCCCCTGCTCTGACGGAAGGTGGTCCACAAAAGCCTGACGATTTGATTACCCCCTTACCGGCCAGTGGATTTCTCACGCCAGAGCAGGCTGCGCAGGTAAATTAATACCTGATACAATGTACAACCAGTTGACTTGTTGAATACATTAAGACTTGTCATTCTAATTCTAGGTCTGCCAAAATCGTGAGGTTCTGGCCAAGTTCGTAGTATCAGCGAACGTGCAACCTACCAAGATTGACGAGCAGTGCCTGCGCGGCATATCAAAAGACCTCATACGCGATGTCATCAATTCGAAATATTCAAATGGTCTCGATAGTCTGTCGATGCTCGCTAACGGATCAAACCTGATCAGCAACGCGAGAGAACGTGTTAATCACGACGACGAGACAAAAAATTTTGGCGTATTGGAGGAGGCGGTGGCGGCTGAGGAGGAAGAGGAGGATCACGTGGCTGAGGAGCATTCGGTGATGCCGAATTGCGACGAGGCCAAGTCGCGCGGCGCTATAATGACTGATCCTTCCACCAATGTTTCTACTGATGACGCTATGGGATTTATCAAAACAAATGAGGATGTACCAATGATTGGCGTTAGTATTCCAACTGACGATAAAGATCTTGATGAAAGAATGATGGAATTTAATACTGAATTGCCGCCGAATGTGGTTGGGGACATCAGTAACGTTGTTGGTGATATTGGACAAAATGTTGAGGATATTCTTCAAGTTATTAAGTCGATGGGTGGAACGGTCGATGAAACACCAATGGACACAGGCGAAACAATTATACCAAGTGGGTCGAATGAACCGAGTGTTACTTCGGGTGTTGAAATGTTTCCCATGTCCGAAAGTTTTTCATCATTCGAACGGGATTATTTGAATGACGTTGATGTAGATGTTATGAGTCTCGTTAATGACAATATTAATATAAACATTGGTGAATCAGCAGAGATACAGCGTGATAATAATTTACGAATCCAACAAGAAGCTGTCGAACAACGTCAATTTGAAATGGAAAGACGTTGTTCGTTTCTTATGCGGCGTATGCGGAAACTCCAAGCAAAAATAGTTGGTGTACACATTGCCGAGGAGAATACTGGTGTTATTGAACTTGCACATCACAGTGTGAAAAAATTTTTCGTCCAAGAATTATCAAATATCGCGCCAAAGGGAACAACACCGCGTAATTTTCCAGAAATCGGTGGGTCGTTAGATACTTTTATACAGAAAATTGAAAAATCGTGTGTGGCTCAAAGTAACAGTGTCAACCGTCAACGTGCGTGTTTTCGTTATTTTGGCGGTGGTTCGAGGGACAATTTTGGTGGTAACAATTCTACAAATATTGTGCGACATCCAGTGTTTGGTACAGCTCAAGTTAAAATTGATAGGGATGAAGTGGAAAATGTCGCGGGGTCTTTGACTACGCAATTGCATACTATTGAAACTAATCTCGATTCGGATTGTACTGCGTCGAGTAGTGGTGGTGAGAGTTGTGATGAAATGCAAACATTTAATAATCCACATCAACAGCAGTTATCTATGTAAGTATCTAACACATTGTAGTAGAAAACAAATATGCCCTGTGAAAAAAAAGCACTGTCAGTTTTTTTTCTATACTCGAATGAGAAATAGATCGCCAATCTTTACACATTTTTTTTCAATATTGCATCATCTTGTCCGCCACTGTTCCATATACTCCCAATATATTTTTCATAATACCTCAGTGGGTTCAGATTTTGTATCATATCCACACGCCCAATCATTATTGATAGAAATTAGAATTTAATCTCATGTGTCCAATCATGATAATAATCAGTTGTACTTCTTAACTCTCTAGTTTCGATCAACTAATTTCATTTTATTCTCACTGAATGTCTAGACCCCTAATGAGTATGAAATTGCAGATAGAAAATCGAAACGTTACACGGAAAACTCATTCACTGCTTTTTGTATTGATTATCATTCGCCCGAGTATATACATAGTTTTCTCTTTGTTACGCACTATGAACTAATACAAATGTATTATCACTAAAAATTGTGGTGCGTATATTATCGCTAACAAGAATAATTTCTGGCAACCGATTGGAATAATTTTTGGTTCGGTTCAAGAGCTAGTATTGATTATTATAACTCCCTGAAACAGAGACACTATTATTGTTTAAAAATATTTTCTATGGTGTATCGTAGATTGAAACGAGCATCGTGGAGATATGCACAGGATCGTGCGGGGGTTGCGTCACGTTGGACATGGTTACAGGCACAAATATCGGATCTCGAGCATCGAATTCGTCAGCATAATGATCTACAACGACAAGTGAGGGCGAATAAAGGATTAGTGATTCTGGAGAATTCTGAAGCAGTCAATGGGTATTGTGGAGTATTACCAGGCTCGACGACACGTTACAACTCACTCGATAGCGAACCGGCAACAGCAAGCAGAACACGGCCTTTTGTCTGGGAAATTTACAGGAAGCGTAAGCTATTGAGAGTCGAAGGATTGCACGAATTTTCGAAGCGTGCAGCGAGATCGTCGACGATTAGATGTGACTGTGACCATATATTGCCACCGTGTGCGCTCTGCACGGGTCGAGTGGACCCTACCCAACCTCAAGAGCCATTGGAGCAGCTTTCAGTACCCGAGAGAATTGCTCTCGTCGATCCTGGATACCATCCAGTTCTCTCATTTCCCGATGAAGTTCTGCATAGCACACACTTTGATGCCATAATGAAATCAGTTGATTGGCAACAGAAAATGTTACGTGGTAGTGTACGAATGCCACGAATAAAAGATAAAGAACCAATTGAAAGGAGAAATAAGACAAATTTACCAGAACACAAGGCCAAGTATAATTCAAGAATAAAAAAATCCTCGTCGAGCTTACTCACAGCGAGGATAAAGCGAAAAATGTTGAAAGGAAAGCATGAAAGAATCGCACCAAGTAGGAGTTTGCATGGAATTAATAGAAAGAGAGTGAATAAAGTACTACAACAGACTGAAGATGATGACGATGTTAGTGCGCAATCAAGTTCGAGTAAACATTCGTCGCCAGTGCCTTCACCATTACAGCATACTACGACTTCAACAGCGGACAAAGTTCCCACAAAGGAGAAGAGCTCTAATTCTCACATGTAAATATATTATTTTATTTACGAATACAGCCGAGACAGGTAGTATCTTCCATAGCATGTCTCATGTCAATTATTCTCTCTATGTGTTTCTATTTCAGACGGTTAAAACAGAATTCATATGACATAGACAATATTGTCATACCCTACAGTGTTGCGGCGTCTACGAGATTAGAAAAGCTGCAGTATAAGGAAATATTGACACCAAAGTGAGTGAAAAAATTTATGGATCAATCGAAGATGAAAATGTATAGCATAACCAGATGAATTCATGAGTGCTTTCTTTCTATCTAGGTGGAGGCTATGCGATGAACTTGTGAAGACAGACGTGAAAAACGGTGTCATGCACAGGCCTAGTCAAGACAGTGATGTAAGTACAACATCCTGAATAATTTCTAATTACGAATGAATAATTCTCGTAATGTATTCAACTGTATATAATTATGGAAAGTATTGTCACAGTTATATTTACGTTCATTCGTATCCTCAGGTTGAGGATGTGTCAGAGGAAACTACTGCACTAAGGCATGAACGAAGTGAACGTGAAGAAAACAAGCGTTTCATGACTTACGCCAATTTGGTACCTCAGAGTCGCATTCGACACAATCGGCGTGCTGACAGTCGGGCTGATAGTGGCGCTAATACTCCAGGTATTGAATTCAATTGATCTGATCGTCGTAAAGAATTATATGGTGGGGCGTCTCAAATTCAGTGTCAGAACAACCAATTTATACTTTATCTCCACATTAGATCCAATGTCACCGCATGCAAGCGATTTTGGAGGTGATGTGATATCGCCAATCACATCTCCACCAGCGACACCATCATGTGTCCAAGACACGGATCATCAAAATACAATGGATGGACATCGTAATTCATCACTACAAAATGCGATTCGTCGTCGTACTTTTTCAACAATGAGATTTGGAAAAGATGACATGAATAATTCTGTTGTTGAAGATGAGAATGAGGTGTGAAAACACTCTGATCATGATCATGATATTCCTTTACTCGAGCCTGCTGAAATGGCGAAACAGTTTAGACATTTCAATTCTATTCTCATTTTCGTATGACACAGCTTGATAAAGTTATCAATTAGATATAAACTCAAATATCATTCCACATTTTCAGGTTCCGCCATATGAACCCAGACTTTTTCCCCTATCAGAGGAAATATATGACAAAATGGTGGAAGCGATGCCAGATGGTCATTGGCAACCTTCCCCAACTTTATGTGATCGTGTAACAGATAAATCGGAGGCGGTGAGTTCAAATTCATACACGACGAATTCTTTATCATCATTCGAACATTGATTGAGGCGAAAAACGTTACAATGAAATTAATCTCATCGTCCATGCATCGTTTCTCAAATATACAATTTCTATCTAGGAGGTGGGAAGAGCATCACCAGAGTCTGATACGACAGAATCAGCTTGTTGTGAACCTGATGCTGAAGATCCAAATGATCCCGAATGGACAATTGGTGAAAATAAAGATAGTGATAAAGAAAGGATACGCCCTACGGCTAAAAGATAGGAGATATTATTTCTCGTCATCGTGAATTTATCGTACCTTCGAAAACAACAGGAAAATCGTTACTGAAAAAAAAATATTCAAAAAGCTACCTGTCAATTGTTATATATACCTGTGGGTAATGTGACATGCACCTTAAGTTAATAGTATTAATCTGTAAAGTGTATTATAAATATAAATTTTATAACTTCATTTAATCGCTTATGTTTATGAAAGAGAAGAGATATGACTCCGACACATTAATGCATCTAGAGTGGTTTAATATTTCTCAATTTTGTTAAACATACCAAGCGTTTATTTCATATATATGTATATGTTTTCATATATACATATGTATGTATGTATATATATTTGATGACCAATGCGCATTATCGTCTTCTCTTTCCACCACTTAATTATAAAGAATGCGGATTAAAAAATATACTGCGTTTAGAGAACACATCACCACATAAACATGCATACATATACATAAAACATACTTTATACACATATGCACATGAACTTTATTCCTCACTTTCGTTTTTCCAAACACTAATTTTTTGTCACGCTTCCTTTTCCTTTTTCATTCCCATTCCCTTCATTCATTTTATTTATACTATTCAATAATGGTTGAATATTGTTCTCGGAAACGTATTTAGGAATCTCGAAGTCAGAGTTCAGCAAGTTGTTTTTTCATTGTACAAAAATAAAAAAAATTGTATTTATATTTCGGACGATTCATAACATCTAGAATAAAAAAAGTGCCAAGTGGAAAAAATGTTCAGCCATGTCTCTCATATCCTGTTCTATTATTTTTTCTTCCTTATGTTTGCATCATCATGACATTCACTTCTTCCCAGTTTATTTCATTTTTTGTTACAACTTTTTTTCCAATTTTTTCGTTCACATGATCGCACAATGAGTTATTTTTCTCATTTTTTTCCTCTTATTTCCCCCGATGGCGCGCAAAAATTACGTTACATAAGTATGTTGAACGAAGTATGTTTACTTCGACTGATGAGTAAGAACACTTGACTTTGGTACGATAAGAAACTTATCGCTGCATACCTCACGACTTTATAGCTGTGAACAATTCAATTGTGTCTAACATATAATACTCTCATTTGTAATAACAATATCGTTAAGACAATACAAAAAATACTGACAACCTATTAGATTCACATTGAAGAAAAGAGATACAAATATTCATTGAAATGGAGCAGAACGAGGATATATTAGAATACATTAATTCCGAAAATGAAAGATACAAAAATTACGTTAATATTTAATTCCAATATATATTCTAATGAAATCCAAAGGATATTGTGTTTGTTTCTAATGTTTGCATATCAACAATAACTGCAGTACTGGTAGTTGAAAATTTTGGAATACATATGAGCCTTACATTTTGATTTTCTTCACCTGAAATAATTGCGAGAAGAAGGCATATGAAATTTTCAGCATCAGCATCGAAGAATAATTCGTATAAAACGGTTATATGTGTGTGCCAATTCTCACCTTTCCATAATTTTGTTTCGAATTTTTCTGTATTCCCAACAAAATATATATCAGGGCATTCCTGCATGATGAAGAGATCCTTCACATCAAATGGATATGCTGGCAATGTGTCCGGTGCAGTCGGACAATAATGACGCCAATGGAGTGTCCTCTCTAACCATTGGAGGGGACTGATATCAGTCGCGCCACTCACACGCAAAATATCTTCAATTGGCTGTCCGCTTGAACCACTAATCAATCGATTTCCAATTGTGCCCACCCAAGGATTACTTGCACCTTTTAAACTCTGGTATTTACTTGATTCACGTAACATGAAGCGTTGTATTGGTCTTTGCGGCAACATTATGTTTGTTGGATCATGTTGACCTGGCATTAGAGTGACACAACAATTTGCGACAATCTCACTGAGTACTTCATCCAATTTAATTGTAGCTGACGAAATTTCATTCGCTGTTGCTGTTTCCCGTGCTTTTGCTTCCATAAGTCCTTTACTTGATTGAATTTCAGATCTTGCTGATTTTACACTGTTACCAGCAATTAAAAGATTCACAACTGATGCCACATCTTTTTGAGCTGCCAGTGTTCCTGCTGCTCCATTTATCCAATCTATGAAGAGTTGAAGAGGCAACGTGGTGTAGCCGCTGGTTAAATCTAGACCCGATATCAACACGAGCTTTCCTGTGGAAGGGGGAGATGATACAGGAGAGTGTGGCGGACATCCTGCATAACACCAATCTTCGACCTAAGATAACAAGATCCACTTCGAATGTAAATTGAGTTCCGAATATTCTTGAGATACTTTTTGTTTAATAACACTAAAGTAGATTCTCACTTCAAATGAACCATCCTCCAATTTTTTACCCAAAACTGCGCATACAACTCCTGTGATTATTTCGGAAATATTCACTCTACTGCCTAAAATTTTGATTCTTAATGTTTCGTCTTCTAGAAATGGTTGGTCGTTATCACTGCAATAATTATCACGTTTTTCAACAATGACGTTCGGTTCTTCATCTGTGGCATCACCCAATTCACGTAATATAGACGGTTTCCACATTTGATGTTTGAAAAGTGTGCCAATTATGATACATTTTTCCATCCCAAAATTTTCAACTTCAGGTAATTTCAGTATTTGAACGTTACCTGAATGAGTGAGATGAATGAAGTATGTGAAAATTGTCAATCAGTTTTCGTAATTATTTTGTAAAAATATTTTTGTAAAACATTCTCACCCCATTTCTGCTGGGCTCTGTTTATAATTATTGGTGTCAATTCTTCTAATCTACAAGAGTAACAATGGAAGAATTGTTTGGCATAGTCCGTCCTTTCATTTGTAAATCTCTTTCCAAGATCGTGATAATGAGCTGTTTCTCTTTTGAATTTCGGAGGTGTACCATTATCATCATTCAGTGAAAAATTAGCACACATATTATTTTCAACTACCATTATTGATAATTATGAGTAAACAAATATATTGGTTTTGAAAAAAAAAACAAAGTATTTGCGATGGTACTTCTTTGTATTTTCGTTGGGCCTAAATGCCTACCGAAGGACTTATTCTAAACTTATGAGGTTATGTTTCTATTGAGTTTCCCGCACAGGAGATTTCAGTTGAATCTGCATGACCGGTGGGTACCAAAGTTTCGTGTATCTTTACCGGCGCAATATTCTTTTTTTTTGTTCAGTCACTAAATGAGCGTTTGTTTAGGGAGCAGAGCAGAATTCAAAATAAATCGGAGTGTCCTTGATGAAATATATGGAAAAATTATGGATAAATATAAAATTTTCAATAATAAAGTATAAAAGCTATTCATGACAAATTTATTCGAAAGACTCGATGGAAGTTTCTGTGAGATCTTCATGAGTGTAACAGTATTTATAGATATATTGTTTTCAGTTCAAACCAACTGTGACAGCATTGAAATCGTAATATGGAAATTGATTCTTTCGATTAGCTCGGCAAGACTGACGCAATATCTACAAATTGAATGTAGATAAATTCTGGGCTCATTTTTGTAATTATCAAATCTAAAATTTATGACCGTATTATGGACTGAACCAAATGTCAGAATATTCATATTGAGGAAGAAAATAATAGGACGCCAACAGCCACTCACATTCGGAGGAATCAAATACAGTTTTATCAATACAATACGTATTTCTGGTTTAGTTGGAGACTAGACATTACACCTGTTTCACTACTATTATCGCTTTCCAGATTGTTTGGATGAGCTTCAAAGATTGATACTCCAATGAGAAATCCATGACACGGTAAAAACAAATAACCGCCCACTGAATGTGATATTTCAATCTTGAAATTAGTACCAGAGAGTATTTGCAGGCACGTACAGCTATTTTGATGCTATGAGATAATAAGAAATATACCATTTCCTTGTCTGATAACACATGTGACCGGTTCAAGGACATAGATGGTAATGCGTCGAATAAAAATTTGTAAAATATGTTAACCGGATTAATTTCAGAAACACAGTAAGGTTAGCACTTTTTTTCCAAAACATAGGTATTTCTCAGAATATGTGACAGATGGATTTCTTATACATGATTATGCTTGCACAAGTGTCACTAACATAGAAGAATGTAACATTTTTTTATTCTTGGTATATGTCGAATAACCTGTTCAAATTGGGGGGAGATTATATAGGGGAGAGTGGGGGCACGACGGTCCCCTTAAGCTCGTAATTATTTTTCATGGCTTTCAATCTTCAAGTGAACTCAATTTGGTCTTATGTTGAGCAAATCCATCAAAGTTTTATCGAATCTCGAGAAAAAAACAATTTTTTTTGTGGGGCTCGACGGCCCCCTCCAAACAAATGGATTTTTTTTTCTTTTTGAATGATCTTGAGCACAAATATACTATTTTCGTATCGTCATAATCTCATAGACTTCGAGTTCACTCCAAAGAAGTTTTATTCAGAAAATACAACCTGCGTGTCTCTATCTGTATTCTGATTTTATTTAAAACAGCAATATTACATCAAATAATTTTTGATTTGTTGCGGAAATAGGGTGGTTCCGCAAAATTTGCATTTGAAATTACCGCCAAATAGGCATGTCTACCGACAGTAGTAATAGCTTTGCACACTAGCAACCCTTGCCATATCTGGGAATTTCCCACCTAAAAAACGTTTCCGAGGAAAGACTGCGATTCTTACGAGTCTTGAGTATCGTCAAGAGATAGAACAGAAGAAAAATATAGCTCGAGTGAAGAGAAAACGACCTCAACCAAAGAAACAAAAAGAAAAAATAAACTCAAATACACCAAAAAATTTGAAGAAAAATAGTTCAGAGTCTAACAATAATGACTGTAACTGTCTTTATTGTAATGAGCCATACTCAGTATCCACAGAATCATGGATTCAATGTAATAGCTGTAATAAATGGTCTCATGATTCTTGCGCAGGTGTGGATGAAGACTATTGTGATAAATATATCTGTGATTATTGCGAAGATTAATTTATATATTCATACATATATATATAT
>JABMBR010004834.1:0-20743 GCA_018881525.1 Meteorus sp. PSUC_FEM 10030008
ATATATATATATATATGTATATACATTTCGTATGGTACACACGCGACTTAAGACGTGCCGATGCGGTCCTTGCACGCACAATGCATGTACGTATACACATACACGCATGTGTGTATGTTTCAACCGCTCCAAGGATCGTTAAGTGAGACGGTTTACATTGAAAGATGGCCGATGGAAATTGCGATGACGCATATGTATATGTCGTGCGCCCATGTAACGATATATCAACGTCAGTAAATTGTGATAAATAAAGTGCAATTGAAGAGGGAGACGAAGCGTTTGTAGACCGGGTTATATAGAAAGCATTCGAGGTATCATCGAACGAGAGGTATAGAAAGAAAAGGAAATACAGAAGTTGTGTTGGTAATCAATAACCATCTATATATACAGCTACGCATTTGAAATAAACATATTAATTTATTGCAAATGTTGGTTTAACTGTCAACTGCATAGTGCTGTGATAATCGAACGGTGCTATATACACAGAGAAAACTCAAGGCTTTAATTGTAGTTCATAAATTTTATTTCAAATCATTTTCACACTTGGAGCTCGATGAACAAAAAAAAAATACTTTCAATTGTTAATGTACAAATTGTCGAGGTTATTATTTTTATTTATAATTTTATATCGATGTGTATGCTGGATATATTTCATGAAAAATTGGATCTGTATGAAGATATGATTGGAATTATAATTACGAATGAAGTACGAGGTTTGTTTTTCATTTGAGATGGTTTTTTGTTTTGGATTTCAGGAGTAATTAATTAAAATTCATATTGTTGTTTTTTTCACGACTGTGATACATCTAATACATATGGAAAAATTTATATTCATATGTTTATGTATATATGAAGATGAAAATGGTGGAGTTGTACATTAATGTAAAATATTCAATGTAGACTGCGCTGCGGTAATTATACAAACATTATTTATCAGCTTTTATCTATATTACTCATTATACATCTCAAGTTAATTAATCGTCTGATGAAACAGTAGTTAACGAGGATGATTGTGATATTTTATGCTCATAACATTCACGTATCCGTCGGCTAGAAAAAAAAAATTTCTAGAAAAAAAATTATGAATAAATAAATAAATGAATAAATGGGTGAGTGAGATAATAAGAAAAAAAAAAAAACAACGCGAAACAATTCAAATGACGGCACTTTTGTAAATGTAATACGCAACATCATGCAAGGTCGTTATGTTGTAGAAAAAAAAAAAATTCTCAACAGTGAATTGTCATTGACACGATGTGAAGAATGCCTGCAATTCGCTGAGTTGGCCATGAAAGACAATGAGAAATTTAGTTGCGGAAGGATATACAAATCGGCATCAACTTTATAGAAAAGGAAAGAGAGAGTTCTGTGTTCAGTGGTGCGTTTAATAACGATGAATCTGCGCATGTATGTGTTATACAGCGACACGCTTGAGTCATTTCAAGAAATTCGTATCTCTTATTTTCTTATACTTACATATATTTAAATTGATGTTGTGTTCATATCGTGGAACAGAGAAAATGAATTACTCATAATCACATAATGTTATGAAGAATTATTTTATGTGGAATATCAGTCGGATCAAATTCAAATATTCAAAGTCACGATAATTTGATTTCAATTTTTTCAAATCAGAGAACTTTTTAAATAAAAACGATGATTATTATTCATTAAAAAATTATTTATTCATCATTCAACAGTATTTAAATATTGCGAAAAATTTTAATCAATTGTGTTATTCATCACTTCAATCAGAATAATTTTCCGCACAATACATCAATCACGTTATAAATAATCTCGAAATCAAATTCATAAAAATTCGATTGAAATTCTTATTTATATTCTTATCTCATGTTCATTTCATATTACACTCGTCATTCAGAAGCTTCACAACGTTACTTCACTCTGTTTGGGTGTCTCATCCGCATGGCTTTTCAATATAATATATACCCGCAAGCATTTTCAGGCGAATGGAGAGCACATATAGCGTCGAAGAGGTCTTTTAAGTTGATCTCACGTGTGCAAACGTATACACATACACAACATGCACTTGCCAGTATAACTGCTGGTGATGCTGTTGTTGTTTTATACTTCTGAATCTTATACTGACCACGAATGAACGAGAGAGAAAGAGTGATTGATCGTACGAAAAAACCAAACTCAACTCTTGGTCCAGAAGTACTTTACCCTTCCGGCCTCCCTGTGTGATGTTCGCTTATCGTCCCTCACATCTTTGTTTATTTTCTCTCTCCTCATTTCTCCCCTTGCTCTCACTCTCACCAACACATATTCTCAGTAGTCATCCTTGAAGCAGACTTCTTTCATTATGCCATTTTTAATCAAGTCGACGAGGAGAGAATGAAGAATCAGGAGACTGTACATAAGAAGGAAAAGAATGAAAGTCAGTGGCATCACGAGCGATGAACGAATGAGGCGAACGACCCGATTGAAATCGTCCCGCGCAAAAATACCTCTCCAAGTCATTCTACGACCCATCTATATATCCGTGTATATATTATGCTTCAGCCAATCACACTGAGATAAATCAATCGATATTGATCCACCCGCGTCACGCTCGTATTATCCAGACGATAAATTCCCATTGGCCATCATCGCTCTTTAAAATCACTCGAATTTTTTTTTTTCCTCCGTATTACTCTGTTAATTTTATCTACATTTATAACACATGTAAATGAAGAATATTATTGAGCTCAAGAATAAAAAATGATGCAATATGTATGTACATTTATGTATATGTACCGTTTGTAATTAGAGAGATGGTAAATCAAAGTCATTGTGCACCATTAGCTCTAATTTTTTGTTTCTCGTTTGTTGGGAGTGAAAAAAAAGAATTGAAATAAATAAAATGGATGAATAATAAATATGTATCGTTTGTCTGGCTTCATATGACAGTTTACAGCAGGAATATCAGAGTACGAATGCAACAAAATGTTTCGACGATTGAGAGATGAAGTCGGATATATTTTTGCACGCAAGAGAAATATGCATAC
Organism: Meteorus sp. PSUC_FEM 10030008; assembly: GCA_018881525.1. Lineage (NCBI taxonomy): Eukaryota > Metazoa > Arthropoda > Insecta > Hymenoptera > Braconidae > Meteorus > Meteorus sp. PSUC_FEM 10030008. Next base: position 3,012 of record JABMBR010004834.1, read on the forward strand.
TTGTATGTGTACAACTCACCATACGCAAAAGTCGTTTTGGCATTTGTTAATATGCTTATGTAGTACTTGTTTGTGTATGTGTGCCGCCACTCTGACCAGCTAAATGTTAATTTTGTTGGTTAATTAGAAGCGATTTCGGTCTGGCCACTTGCCGAGTCGTATACGGCTCTATTTCACATGTCGTTGCCAATTCGTTCCAGGGTGGATGATGAATCGAGATCGTTCGTTATCTCACTCTCGGGGATTTCTCTCGCGCTTTGCATATTATATGTTCTTTTGCATCTCAATGTCGTGTGGTGCACATTCCCCATCGAAAATCTCAACATGCATACGAATTTGTAAAGAGGTTATGTCTGTTTATGTGAATTGCTACAGATTTTTTCCGTTTTAATATTTTTTTTTTTGATACATTGCCACAGATGGATTTTGTATTCTATAAAAATTGATCATCTCATGATTTATAACGATCTTTTTTTATGATAATTGGATGTTTGAATGGTGGAAAATTTTCATGTTGTAAGATGTGCCAATCGGGATGTTTCAAGGGTCGTGACATTATGAAATAAAACGACGAATGTTTTGTTATAAAATTTTTATTCTCTTTTTGTACCGATATAAGAAATAATTGGATTAATTTCTGGCAAAATACGTGACTGGAACCAGATAAATATGATGCATTTTGAAGGGGTATTGAAGTGTCTGTCTTAGTTATTGTGAAACAGTTGAATAGAAATGCTGTGATGAGATAAAAAGAAATGAACGAGCAAAAGCATCGTATAATAGTTGAGTATAAAAAAGAAGAGATTTACGTCAAATGGAAGAGAGAAAACGTTATGTATGACTATTGTCTTGTCGACAGTGGAGCCGTTAAATCGTCTACTCTTTCTCAACTCTCTCTTTGTACAGATTTCTTTCCTCTACTTAGTTATTCTCTCTCTCTCTCTCTCCATTTTTTTTTTAATCGCATTATATTCCTCGTTTCTGTTTCATTTTATTCTGAATTGCAACTTCGTAAAAGGCCACATACTCGTTATTTATTTATTTATTTATATATTTATCTTTTCACCTTTATATTTTGACTTTGTGTGCAAGTGGTAGAGGAAACGATGAATGCGGATGACAACAGTGAAAGAGTGTGAGTCGAGCATATACATGACGATCGAGTGCGCGATATGGCGCAAAAGTTAAACGAAATAAATATGTAGTAGAGGATACGCTGTGAACGCGAAACGTTTCACGTCCTTTGTGGACAGAGGGTGAAAGAGAGCAAAAGTACCGACTTCTCACAATACTCAAACGAGTTCAATACAGATTACGTACGTTGGCAAAAAAGGGAAATTAATTCGCATCGATTTCAATAAATCCCATTAAAAATCGAATTCCAATAATCGAAAAACAGAAATGAAATGTAGTGAAATAAAATGGAATTGTTTTAATATTATGAAATAATTATCGGAAACTCTGAAAATAGCTACAACTCATACAAATGTGACAAATGATCAGAGATGAATTTGTTTTTTTATCCCGATTATAAATTAAATTTTACTTTCCCATGATTAAATTTTGAATTCTCATTTTATGTGTCATAGTGTGGAGTTTATCGTGCACTGCTGATCTTATCCAATCTGATATTGAAATTAATTACTTCACTTTTTATTAACACAGATCTTTCAATATCAAATGATTTCTTGCATCAAAAATTAAAACCCAATCCAAATTTACCTATTCAAACAAATCATAATTAAAGTATTCGATAATTTCATCATCGAACAATTTCTTCATTGCCAAATATTTCATTTCTATTAAATATTACAAATTCATCCGCAAATTACATTATAAATTCATGTGACAGTCTGAAGTCTGTAGAGTTTGACAGACTTTGCGAGTGTAGCAAAATGCCATTTCCCGTGATCGACTACCCATACACAAATATATCTCTATATACATCGTATCCATATACAATAAATGTATAGATGTATATGTATATAATATATATAAACAGATATACATTACACAGTGTAGCTCTTAATGATCCCACGGCAAAGACCGGTTTCACGGTACGATGCGAGTTCGCGATTTCTCATTGTCCCTCGAGCGAATGCGATTCTTCTTCCGGCACAACCCGAGACCTTCTCCATCTTTTATTTTTTCCTATTCACCTTTCTCTCATCCTTTTCCCAATGTATATTTACACGTTTAATCGACGATATAGTATTGATTATCTGCCATCAACTTGCGCAGTGGTGTATACACAGATATCCAGTGTCTAAATCCAACAAAGTTAACCGACAGTAAACACAGTCAATCTACTTCGATAATCAAATTTTTTTGCTTCTTACCTTTTATTATTCCTAACAAATATTTTTTCTCATCTATCATTATAGGAAATAAAATGCCACAAATCATGAGGGTGATTTGAGTGTGCGGATTGCAGTTGAATGACATGAAAAAACAAAAACAGGACAGTGAGAAATCTATAAAGATGTACAAGAGAATGAAGAATTATAAACAGACGTTTGGAGATAGAGAACAGTAGCACGAGCAATCAACTTGGACATTGGACAGTGACTGATGCGGTGAGTATCATCCAGTGCATCATTAACTAAGGAAATATATACACACAACTCACCCCTTCTCTGTCTTTTGCTCCCTTCATTCTTTCTAAGCTCACTCATTATTGAGTCATTTTGCTCTGTTTTTTTTTTTATCAACACACTACATGAAGATCGCTGCATCGATTAGCGATTAATAATGGGACTTGACTCAGACTATAAAGTGGGAATTTTTTTATAAATTATTTTTTCTTCTCATTTTATTTTCATGGAATAATAATCATAATAATTCTGGTTTTGATGGATGCACAATTGTGATTGCAGTGGTTTTAGTGCTATTGGAGTGTAGTCACGTGTAATGTGACAGATATGAGCAGAGAATTTACTGACAAACGGTAGCAGTGCAGTTAATGCTGGTATAGAATGAAAGAGAGAAAGCAAGAGAAAGGGAGTTGATGTAGATGGAGAACGTCAAGCGTTTGGATATATAGACGTGTTTCAACCGATGTCGAGAATCGGGTTCATTGAGCTCACGGTGTCAGCCACCCAAGGAGCTTCTCTTTCGAGCCGTTTGTTAATTGCAATCGATAAGGAGCCTCCTTCATTCCACTCTTATCGTTTCGATAACCATAAAAAAATATCGTCTGTCAGCTATGGAATTTATTAGTATACATGTGTGTATAAATATTTGTCTTTTGGTTTTTTATTTTTTCTTTCATTCATTTTATTTCATTCATTCTTCATAGTGTGACAGATTCAGAAATTTACCAATGGCTTTTATCTTCGCAATTTCCGTTTTATCAGTGTGGATATTTCTGTGACACTGTGGTGAAGTGGTAGAGAGATTCTTTGGAGGGATTTAGTGGATGGAATCGATAATTTATATTCTGTGGTACGATTTGCAGTTGCTGTTGGAATGATTGTTTATTATTGATGAAGACAGGGGTGATGGAAATAATTTGGGAGAGTGTAATTGTCGAATGAGGAGTTTTTAGATGAATATTTTACATTATTTGTCATGTATTGGATCTCTTTTCTTTGTCAACGTGGCGTCTGTGATTGTTTTTCATCTTATCTGGATATTAAACTATTGAAGTCGCTAGTTTTTAATACTACGATGTGGATATTTGAAAAATTGAAAAACTTTTTGCTGTTGCTATTTATTTTTATCACATTTTTTATTTCCGATTTAATTTTCGAAACAAGATGGGACTTCTCTGCTTTTCTCGAACTTATTTAATTAAAATTTTCTCATTCTTTTTGAATATTCCAAGATTAGAAATTTCGTAACAAACTTTTGAAATTACCGTAGCCATTCTCAAAGTTTCTGTAGTCATTTTTTCATGTAGTTTCATGCAATCACATCTTCAATTTGTCTTAAGAAATACATGGAAAATTTTTATCCTCCAATAGAATTAAATATCAACTGGAATAATCATCTGAACGAATATTTTCTACAGAATAAAATAAATCATCGGAATTATTGTGAAATATTATTTTTCTTTATATGTGACGGCGGAAAATTCATTGTTGCATTCTCAATGCATCCATAAATTCAATAAAAAAAATTTGCTCTTACGTGTTAATGTATAAATATATATAAAAATCGTGAGAACGCAAAAGGTTGCGACCTTGTTACTGTACATGAGGTGAGAAGGTGCGCGCACGTCCGGAATTCTCTTCACCGTTCCATCAGTTGCGACGCGCGTTCTGACACTTTCTCACAAAGTTTAACGCGACTTTTTAAGGTCGTGCACACCATTATCCACAGAACAATTTCACCACACCAAATATATACCAAACACATAAAACTCAAATCATCCATACATAATCAACGATCTCAACAATATTACCAAAATTTTTTTTTTCCCAACTCAAACAATGTATTTCACACAAGCAAAGTGCGCCAACTGGTTATTTTCCCGTTTGCAAAAGTCACTCCTGTCAACGATACTCTCATTACCATGGTTGTTTTTATATATTAAACCACATGAATATGTAATCATGTCTGTTAAACAGCCTCGTTTCACTTGCGAGAAAATATTTAATAGCCGATTAGCATTGTAGATACTGCAAAAGATAATAAACAAAATGAAAACGAAACGAAAAATGGCAAGAAAATTTTTTTCCTTTTATTCCCCACTCTAACCTCAATTATATCACGATGAATTTACACATGAAAGTCAAAGGAAAAAAAAGCGAAAGTAAAAGGTAATGAAAATAAAAAGAGAAAAATAATATGCATATTTTATTAGATGAATAAACTCCATAGCATTTGAGTAAGTCCGACATGAAAATCAACATCTCCATGATCGTAAATCTGCGCTGGTACTGCGCAGATCGTGTTGGATAAGATACTCGTCGCGCATTAAAGGGATATAGTTCCCTGTCTTGGCTTGTATATGTACATAATACATACACAAGTTGAATATACCTACCAGGTTTTGAGTGTAACTATGTAAGTGTACATACAGTATAGATATGAATGTGTTGTTCGCGGTTCACATGTGAGTGGGGCTGAGGTGTAAGTCACTCGCGAGAAGTCGTGTGTATCCCCACTATATTGCCGTTGTAAAGCGCGCTCATTGATCATTTCGATCACTTATGCTAATATGGCCGCGCGCGGCAAAACTGGTTTCACCATACCCAACATTCGCAGTAATTATTTAACACTTGCAAAGTGCTCGTCGAGGCTAAATTAGTGTAGGGGGATACAAGCCGACGGCATGTTATATATATGTATGCATGTATGTATAGAGGAAGAGAGCGAGAGTCATGAGAGACGGGTGAAGAGAAAGGTGAGGAACATTTACGAGATATTCGCGCCACCGCGCGTGAAAAGCTTTGCATTCCAATTTGGCTTTTGTTATTGCATCACTTTTTATTTTATTTTTGTATATGTGAATGCGCTCGGGATATTTCACTTATTTTTTGTTTCGTTTGTGTGTGTGTGTTTTTTTTTTCCGCGTATTAATACGTCCATCAGTCGTGATTTATGAAAGAAATACGAGGGGTGATTAATTTTTAGGGGATTGGAAATTACTTAGAAGTGGTTTTATGAAGTTTGTATGAATTTTTTTTTTTTTCAAATCCTCTTAACTGAGCTTTCATCATATTGAATATGAGTTTTGGTCGTTGCATTGTACAATATTGTGATGAAGTGTATTTTGATACATGAAAATTTACTGATGTACAGCGAAGCTTAAACTTCGACAGGGAAATTTTATTTGCGATTTTCGTAAAGTTGAAGATTTGCAAACTGAAGTAACGATTATCATCTTATATTCATAATGTCCATCATTTTTGAGATTATTTATGACAATTCACGACAAAATTTATTAAAAGTTTCAATAATCCCCAAGTGTTACACTCAATAATTCAATTGGTAGTGATTAGGATTATTTATATATCCCTGTCATCAATTAATAAAGTATCAAGTAATTTACAAATATCCTCTATCGATGTATATACAGATTTATTAACTCCGCAGTCAGTAGCATTAATACACCTGTAAAAAAGGCGAGTGCAATGTTAATGCAATAAGAAAATATAAAATACAAAGAAAAAAAAAGCACAAAAAAAAATACACAAGACATCGAGTTCTTCGCTACAACCTCGAATGATTTAATGACTGTTCGCTAAATTTCGGAGAACCGGATTGAGAATATGACCGCGACATTGCCGTAAAGTGGAGAAATGAAAGAGGACGGGCTCAAAAGCAACGAGTAAGATATGCATGTGGCAGAAGAAGTTAAAGAGAATATGAAATGCAATAAATAAAATGAAAAAAAAAAAAAAAAACGAATATTCACATGTGCATATATACATACACTATAGTGAGGTGCAGTTTTTCGCGCGTTAGATGATTTACGGAGAGATCCAACAGTGGCGAATGAATCGCGGTCGGTGGGAGGATATGATGAAAAAATAAAAATGAATATAAAATAAATAAATGGAAGAGAATTCAAAAATGGAGTCGTCGATGATACGCAGCGGCAAAGCGATTGTAAACGTGCTGAGACGGGTGTAAAAAAAAATATATATCTACATACATATATACTCTCTTCTTTAAATCTCGCTTGTACGTATATGCATACGTGTATACAGCTGAGTATACATGTAAATGCGATATATCTTCGGGTTTGGTTGGCCCAGGACGAGTTACCAAGAGAAAAGAGGGCGCGAACAGAAAAGAAGGAGAAGAGGTAGAAGTAAAAGATCGTGTTGGTGATTATCAACAGTAATATGTACTCCGCAACTTTAATTACAATCACGTATATACACTGTGACTATTTATACACAGAAACGAGAGGTTTTGTTAATTATGGTTTAATGTATGAATTAAAAATATTTTTAGATACAGAGTATATCAAGTCATGTGAAATACAGCGGAGATTAAAATTGTTACAACGAATAATACGAAATGGTGTAGTAAAAAATTCCAAGTGAATCGTAAATCACATTTGCAGATTGACATTGAGATATTTCAAACAATCAAACAATACTCATTCGGAATTAAAAATATTATTTCATAAGAGTATGAAATATGAATGAAATTTCATCATTTTTGACGCAGTGTGAATCACGTTATTGATATTTCGATAATTCTCAATTACACGAACAATGAAAATTCCTCAAACCATCACATTTTCTCCAATTTCATAATCATAATCACATTCCACAGTTCATCACTGGCATAAAATAATTATTCCCTTGCAATCACCCTTCTCATCAGAGCTGTATGTAAAAAAAAAAAAAGAAAAATTCTCCACTTAAAATTCCTTCCTCGATGACAATATCGATTGCACAGATAGCAAACAGAAATAGTTTGAATTGTTTCCTAATCTGTTTATTTCCCTGCAAATATTCTTCCGTGTTTCTCTCGCCTCCAAAACAAATAAACCAAAAATAAAAATACGAAATATTTATTGTTAATACGAGAGTATTATTTGCGATTGAAGCAGCGATTAATTAACAATAAAACTGTTGTCAGCTATTGCCACTGTAATATTACATAGGTATGCGCCACGGTAGGTAGTTGTATTTGTATACAATGGGGCTATGATAATACATAATCTCCTTTAGAGGTATTCGCGGTCGAGATAAATATACATGTGCGTATGTATATGTTTATGTATTTATATATAGATATACAAAAGGTATGGCGTGCGTCTCCCACGTTATATTGCTCTGCGCGCGGCCTTTATATACTCGCACTTGTTCACGCGCTTCTACACAATATACAAAGAGAGGCGTGCATGAGTCACGGTGTATCACCTCACGGCCTTGGGACACACCTACCACGTGCTAAATTAACTTCTATCATATTCCAATAATATATAACTACTAATTCACATACCTACGTTGGGGTGTATCGTATATATACAATATCTTCACGTATTAGGAATTGGTAATGAGTCATATATTCAGCTTCTTCGAGCTTCTCATAATATTCAACTCGATTGAATATTTATTCTTATTTAATTTATGTGTCTTTTAATTTATGCATCTAATGGTTAGACGCGATTTTGGATAGGCCGTGAGACACGTAATTGAACACTGAGAAATATAATCTTTTAGAAAATCTTTATTTCCAGTGTATTTAGCTTTTAAATTTCACACCTTCATTGGAAGTTTTTTTTTTTTTTTTTTTTAATTATATAATTTTATTGCGATGAGTTTTATGAGGGTTTGTAGAAATTGTGATAACGGAATAGTCGGCAATTTTAGTTTTATATCAATGGATTTTGAACTGTGAAAAAAATATTTATTAGATTTTTTTTATTTTATTTGCTATTGAGATTTGTATTTTTAATTTTAAGTGATGGTGCAATTGAACTGGCATTTTCGTTATTTTCACAGTAAATTTATTTCTACTGAAACGTTCACTATTTCTTGGAATAATTATGAGATGATCTGAGTAAGATAAAGTATCGTTAAATTTTTTTTTCAATCCAAATGTCACACATCATCAAAATCAATTTTCGTCACTCCGATCATTCATACAATTCCAAACACGATTCAACCATTTTCCCATTAATCTTCAATACGTTCAAGCAGAAAAACGACAATTCATCAAACCTCAAATCCTCATCAAATTCTCATCCTCAATCCCAAACGAAAAAAAAAAAAAAAATCAAATAAATTCAAATATTCTACGCCTCTCTAAAAATTTTATTCATCAAAAAATCCACTTTGACATTGAAGAAAATCCCATAAACTTGATGAAATAAATAAATGTCTAAAAAAATATATCCAACTATACAACAAACAAAAAAAGAAAACGCAATAATAATAAAACCTATTTAAGTACAGGGTAAAGATAAAAAGCCACTGAAGTCAGCGCAATATCCCACCCATATACACACACACACACACACACACACAGATATATGATACATAGATCATACCTGTTTATTATATGGAAAAGCGAAACAAAAAAAGAGAATATTCTCGCAGAGATTTTGTCGCTTGCAAGCGCACATACGCGATGGTAGTATACTTCACACTGTACACACTCACATTTCCACATAACCTACCATGCTAGAGGTGTTTGTGGATATAAAAGCTATATGGGCTCACGATATTACTCACAATCTGCAGCGGCAATGCACTCGCATTGTTTCGAGAGAAATGATTCTGGCGATAGCAGCAAGAGAAGGAAAAAGGTATAGAGAAGTCGGTGCATATTCGAAAGTAAAAAGGAAAAAACGTGATAGTTCTGCACATATATTGTGTCATAGCCCTTTACATATATGAATATAGCCTTCATATGAGTGTATTATTTACACATACGTGTTTGAACATGCATCGAAAGATGTATGCAGTATATCTAAGACATATAATACAGTCGACAATGACAGATACGATGCGTGTTCGAACAGGCTATGTATTATATGGTTATGTGTATCGTGTAGGTGCATAACGATATAATTCATTAACAATTCGATTCATTGGTGAACAATTGACGTTCATTAGCGAGGGTTTCATCGCTTGAGTCAGTCTGACACGGGCGCGCCAATCAACGTCTCTACCTTTTGTATAAGCTATACAATATTGTGTGTGTGTGTGTGTGTGTGTGTGTGTGTGTGTATGTTATATACATTGCGTTATAATATCGACGGGAAGGAAACCATACAGCTGATGGATGAAAGTCTGTGGTGGTGAGAATGGTTTAAGGGGCAGGGAGACCAGTGCATCAGGTGCCTCACGCGTTTCTTCTTCGTGTATATACCGATAAATGTATCTTTCGCCAAGCGAAAAAAAAAATGATGTGTGTATATGTGTATATGGATTTTGTATTCGACGAGTATTAATGCTCGCTCAAGTGGTTTCGCTTGAAGAGGGCGAGCTGGAAAGAGGAAGAAGTTGAAAGACACCATCGACTGCAAATCGATTGACTTTCAAGAGTGAGAGAGCTGAGTTTGTATATTTGTGAACAGACATTTTGGATTGATGTTAGGTTGGGTGATTTATCGTTATCATTCTTGAAAAGAAATGGAACTTGTGATCGTATGACTTTGGATGTGTATGTATGTTATGGAATTTTAGAAGGGGGAGTTAACCAGGTTGGGATGTGTCGAGGTAGTTCGATGTTCACAAATCATCTCTTGTGGTTTTATTTTCATCTCTTGTTAGATTTTGATGAGGGATTTAAATGCTGAAATGGTGGAAGGTGAAAATTTTTAATGTTAGACGTGAATGGTCACTTTAGGACAGAAATGACTGGGAACAAGAGGGTCGATCTTTGGTTAGGGCTGTTCCATCGTTTATTGGAGTTTTCTCAGTTGTAAAATTTAATTCTGGTTGATGTGTCATTGACACATGAGATTTGTAAATGGAAAGAATTATTTTTACACTTGCATGAAGAATGGATTTTATTTTGAGTTGAGATAAAGAATTTATAGAATTCATTGGAGATCGTGTTTGAGTGATTGAATGATTTAATTCGTTTAGTGATGCAGCTCAAGAGAAGTCTCCAGAAATATAATTCAAACACTTCGTGTCGTTCATTTCATCGTATGACATTTACTAAAAAAATCATTTCCACATTCAAAATCATCAAAAATAGTTCTACATTTCCAACTGATTACCAAAAATCACACAGTTACATCAGAATTAAATGAACAATGAAGTTGTAAACTATTTGAGAATATAATTTTCGCAATCAATGAGCCTAACCGACTGTCAATATACACAAAACATATTACCACAAATAAAAATATCAAAGATAAATATTCCCCAACTGCTGATAATTAACATAATTTTCTCAAGCCCTCTACCTCGTTCCCATACAAGAATAAATAAATATAAAACGAGAATATATAAATATCGAATTGAAGTACACTAAAAACATTTGGTCGATTAGTGAGTGGAAAAAAAAGTCGAACTGTCACAAACGGGAGCAAATACTATGGGGCGACTGTTTTATGCACGCATTTATTGCGGAATGCCATCAACATTTTATACATAAACACATAGGCGTTCATGTAAGTGCGTATATACATACACAAGTGTGTTTACTCATCCTCTAACTTGCTTACTTTTTCACTTTAATTCCCCGCAAGTCGGCATCAAACCCGTTCGCACTTTCGCCTAAGCAATTCTTCTTCCCATTTATCACCCCAAACTCTTTTTTCCCTTGTTCCCCACTCTCAATTCCTTTCTTTTACATAACTATACAAACATATCTACAAAGCCCTATGCACACTTCAATCGAATTCTTTCGTCTCTGAAATATTTCAACATTGTATTACTCTTTTCCCCTTTTTCCATCCGCCATTTCACACAAATGAGACTTTATTCGGTGCCACTTAACCATCACGATGATTAAGAAAAATTGCCAAAGTTCATGAGAATAAAAGGGACATTATTACTTTTGTTTTCTCTTGTCCTTTTTGTTTTCGTGAAATAGTTTCAGAGATTTCTCACATTTCCTCAACGTTCATCTTTATATATATACAAACAAGTGAGGAATAAGTAAGAGAGTTGAGGGTGAGGAGACGTCGTGGCGGATGACGAGCGGCGTGACTCGACTGTAATTGGAGGATGAACTTTCTGTAGGGATAATTAGACGTTGCCGAGGCCCGCAAGTAACGTCGTCGCCTACTGACGCAGTGTGTGTGCGCACAATCTTGGGCGAGTTACGCGCGCAATGCTTGCACATTACTGTCTACTTTTTCATCTTTCATTTTCTTACTCACCGCAAAATATATAAACACGTACATATATAAATACGGACATGGCCACTGATCATCTGTGTGGACGAACGTCCCCCAGGAAAATGTAGTTACACTTTGTACATGCATACACAACATATACACAACTCTTCTTTTATACTAATATGACATATAGTACTTTTCCCGCCCACTGAGAAGTAATTGCATCAACCACGCCTTCGTGTATTTTTCTGACGTATCAATTAATCCTAATTTCATATGACTCTTTCTCTTCTATACGTTGTACAAGTAAATTATAACAACGTCATTTAAACTGATTCATGAACAAATGAACAGGTATCATTATTTCACATGGTGAATGCTGACGATTGATAATGCAGTGAAACAGTTATTCTGCAAAGCATTGAAAAAAAGTATATGGGAATGATGAATGGAACAATTCATGATGGCTCGTCAGTGTTATTATGTTGAGCATGTTGTTATAATAGCTGTGAATGTAACACTGACGTTAGTGTTGAATAAGGCGGACAGTTTGTTTCAAGAATTATGCTGTTTTCAAATTATTTTTTATCAATGCAGAATTTTTAATGGTTTTTTAATGAGTGGCAAATTGATAACGACATTTGTAAATATGTGATTGAACTGAATTCACTTCTTGTTCTGTTCACATATTGACAGGTATCAAGAAAAATTTACTTGAATAGTGTGATTGTTATATTGGAAAAGGAATTTTTGGGGGATTGAGTTTTCTTGTGGAAATAGAAAATTGTTATAGAAGTGAAAGGATATTTGGGGAAATTATTGGTGATATATTCAGTGTCACGTTTCGACAGTTTTATTGTCTGTGAAGGTACTAGAAAAATATAGTCAAGAATACTTTTCCAATTTTTTTTCCTATAAGCTTTTAATTCTTCAACCCTTATTCTCCATTTTCAACAACTTTCTATTATTCTTCTAATCATCTGTGAAACAGATGTGCGTGGTCATGAGTGTCGTGGGAATGAACAGTTGAGGCACGAGCAGAGATTGTAAATCTCGTTGTAAAGGATGAAATTTCATTCATTTCACAATTGATGAATTTTTTTTTTTCCATTCCGAGTTAACGATCTTTCTCAATAATTGAATTTCCATTCAATCAGATTGAATTGAAACAAAACTGTTTATCATCCACACACACCATATTGGCTAGAAAAAAAAAATTTTCAATATTTTCATCCTCATCATAAATGAACTATCAATATCTTGATGAATATCATTCTCCGATATAGAACAATAAATTCCAAAATGATTTCGTTATTTCTCTCTACATTCCATCGTGACTATTCAAAAAAAAAAAAAAAAAAATCATCCACCACACAATAAAACTTTATCTACAAAAATCTCATCGCCTTTACAAATGAACCCCCAAAAAATTCTCAATCATGGCATTGTCAAACAACAAAAGAAAACGTTCACCTCATCAGGTCAACATTTCATTAAACAAAATTACCATAACTGATAAACATCTCCATGAACATCAACGATAATAATCGATTCCACCATCGACAGGGATTACTGGCATTTTTTATTCAGCATTTACACTGCACATGATCATACATACGGCATGGCTTTCGCAATGCAAGCGCGCTATTCTTTCTCTCTATATACGGACGATCGCGCACTCTCGTCAATGAATATATCCAACCTAACTTAGATGTATATCGAGAATAAACGGACGTCCCGCGATATCTCGAGCAACTTTGTCGAGAACTCTTACACATACATCTATATTTATACATAATTCACACACGCATATATTTATACATGTATAATTTTTAGTTAGCACCGAGATGTGGCTTTGGTTTACGACCGACCGTGTCCTCTCCGTAGCGATCACAAAATGTCCACAAGCTCTTAAATCTCTTATTTTCCTCTCTGCCTTTGGTATTTGCATTATATCATATATATATACTTCACTTCTTCCATCGTATAAATTCACATTATGAAACTTTGTCCTTGTACATACCAACATAGAACACATACATGTCCATTTATATTTGATACTTCATTTATTCATTTACTTTTTTTTTTTTCCTCAACGCCATTCGCGATTTTTTATTTCCATTTCTCTTTATCCGTATCATTTCTTTTACACTTTCTATTCCTGTGTCATCCATACGTTTTATTCTAGCTTGATGCAATTTCCCACACAAGGTAAAAAGAGTGGTAGAAAGAAAAAAAAATAAAATGGTTCATGTAATAAAATAAAACTGGTCGGGAATATATTTCTTTTTGTTTCTTTGTGAAGCTTCACATACACTCAACAGTATTTTTCGTTCGACTACATTTTGCGAGTTGAACCAATCGTCTGTGTCATATACTTTTGTATATATATAAAGTTATAGTTTGTGTGTGTATGTGACGGTTGAACGAGAAATCAAAGCTTGTGCACGCAGAATTTCTCTGTGGCTCTTCTTCATCATGAAGATTTACAGCCGTTGTTCATAGGTATCAGCGTGTCTTTGTGTACGTGCATTGGTATATCCACCGTCAAACACGTTCTACATCCGAAAAATTCCAATATGATACTTTGCCTTGGCACTTGTGATCCTTCTAAACTGCTTGCGCCATTTGTATACAACATATTATATACATATTCGCTTGGTTGGTGTACTCTCGCGAGTTGTAGTTACATGACAAATGTTTTCCAGACACTAAACGTCACTAGTTTAGGTATACAATGATTCATGATACAAACGAGACGTGGAGAATATGAAGAAGACGAAGCGAAGCGTGAGTTTGGTATATAGAATGGCATTTGATTTTATTTCCTCTTTATTTTTAATGTTTCTTTCAGTGTTTTCAATCCATATATAAAAAACCGATGACTCGTTTCATGCGTCTGTTACTTTGTATACCGGTATATAATTGCCACGACGTTTGAAAAAGAGAATTTTATTGTGGAAGAAAATAGAGAGGACATGAGATAAAACGAAATGATAATAATAATGAGAAGATGGAGATGAAGAAGGAATGGAGAAAGCGTGTCATCTGCAACACACAAGTTGATCATTGACATTTGTTCCGGGGTTAAAGGACAAATCGGCTGATGTCTATTTATTTTTTATCATTTTATTTTTTTTCTCATGGCATGTTATATCTATTCGTACCGATAGAATATCATACATATTATAAGTATATAGCTATGTCATGGGCGCTCTATGAGAAACGATCAAGCCAATGCATTACCGCTCGTTATGATTGTCTAACTTGACGGAGAAATATTGAGAAATCAGTATGGGTTGAAGGTATAAGCTATATGGCACACGAGTATATTGTACTTGTAAATAGCTATGGACATATCATGTATACTGTTCTATGTATATATGAATTGTTCATGTCATTGGACGTCAGACCCCCTAATGTGCGTATATATGTGTGTATCTCTATCGCTGTGATTCTATGACATGCGTCAAAAGTTCGCGTCGTTTGTATCGTCAAATACATTCTCTACGTTCTGCTTGTGGGTATATCATCAAATTAACGTCACTCATCATTTTAAAATGGGACAATAACAGTAGTAATATGTTTCTTCATCATTAATTTTTATTTAATATTTTACAGTGCATTGTGAAGAATATATGGAAATTTTTATGATTGGTCTTTTGATTATTTATTTATATTCAATGGATGGTGATTGTGTTTGTGCGATGAATTTATAGTGAGAATTTATTCCGTTTTTTCATGTGGTGGAAAAATTATGCTCAAGCGTATCATGAGAGTTTAATTAATGACAGCTATTGAATCACGTGAAAATTTCAAACCAGAGGCAAAATTTTCATGATGGACATACTGGTAGATAATAATATCAATTCCAATTCAAACATTAATCGAATAATAAATCAATTTTTTTTTTTTTTTTTCGTTAAAATGCATGAAAAAATATCAAAAACACCCAATGAATGAAATTTCGGATTGAAATTCAACATAGAATATCATCAGAGATTGAATTTCACATGATTAAATGAAACTGATGATGACATGAATTGTTGTCGACGTATTGTCACTCAAATTTGTAATGCAGAACAGTTTTCAATTAAACCAATCGAAGAACCTTTTTGGAATTCAACAGTCAACGTCAAATTATTAACAATCAATCTTCAACATTTAACGTTATTAATATGGAAAATTTGGCAAGTTTCACATAACACTGTCAAATATTTGCTAACCACTCTGAAACCTTTATCCCCCAAATATATTTCCGCAATAGTGGTTGTCGAGTACATTTATACCCCTTCATCCCCCATCCTCATCCATTTAGTCAGACACTTTGTCGAAATACCTTCACCCGAATCATCGTCTATGATGGCTCAAACTTTTGAGACGTATTATATCTAACTATCAACAAGCTTTGGCGAAAGCTTGGACACACATAAACGGGATCTATCAGTTATTATCGTCAACTATACACACCCCATCAATACAGATATATTTGTGCACATACATATACAACTCGGGTCCAGTTATTGGCAAATTTAGGATGAGAATTTTGCTCTTCAGATCAGAGGAAGAGCAACTACTGCAAACCCATCATGACTTCCACTTACCACCGCATACATCCAATATCTAAACACACATACAGATATATCACAATCTGTTTTACTGTTTGCCAGTCAAGACGAAGCTTGGAAAAAGGATATGGCTCTAAAACGACACGAAACTCATTACTTTTCTTCGTAAAGAATGTCGCGAGAATTTCAACGCGGACCCGTGCGACGAAACACCCGATAACACATTTTTTTTTGTTCTCTCTCATTTCTCTCCCTCCCTTGTACTTTGAAAGGATACCCCGATGGTTTTCTCTTGGGTTTTTAAGCGGCATCTTGTATTGAAGACGAGGAGAAACTTCTCGTGCAAAGCGCAAGAGATCCGCCTCTTATCGGAAGGGTTATCGTATAAGTTTATATATCTATGTGTATACCACACGTATACACACGTACACGAATCCATACAGATATACAATGTGTTTAATCTGTTTTCTCGTAATAGAGTCCCACCGGTGGTTATAATGTCCCGAGAGTCGTTGTCGAGTCCCATCACATTGCCATATTACCTTTATGGCTGCATCGTTTTCCTCATGAAATAAAAAAAAATGTATTGGAAAAATTGAAGAGGGGAAAAACGAATGATAATAAAAACTTATCATCCGCTTTAAGATAAAAATGAGATGACACAGTGAATGCTGCAGCACAAGTGGAAGATGAGGACTTGAGTGTCTCACGCTGTACCTGAATATCTGGGTTAAAAATATTCACGAAAAATTATCACAAGATGATGATTGATATTTATGAAGTATATTTTAAGGAATATCAAGATCAAGTACACAGAGGATTTAATCTTTTTTTTTTTTAACAAAAGTTACGAGAAAATAATATTCACGTTGATTCAGGTCGCGAGTTGATGGATAAATAAATTTGAGATTGACAATTATTAAGCGAAGATAAGTGAAATTAATTTAATAAAAATCTCACGTGATAAATTTTACCATGCGCTCATCGTCTTGGGTACAGTTACTGAATATCCACTATCCTCTCAACCTAATTCATCTCAACCACATCAACGTGGTATTTTTAACTGAAATATTCAGGTAGTAGTTGATGAACACGAAGCTCTTGAATTTTTTTTTTCTTCATGTATAAGATAATAGAAGTTTATAGTTGAGAAAAATAAATGTAGGGATGTAATATATGTAGATGATGGGAAAGAAAATAGAGATGAGTTTATATATAAAGAAGGGATGTGCGCAAAGAGAGTACATGGATATAAGCTGAGAAACGAAGCAAACCGTCTCACCGTCGAGAAGGCCAAGACGTTGAGAGTGTACATTTGTTATCTGATCTGAACTTAAGGCTACCTTGAATGAGATGAATGCCTCGACGTGTCTCTTGCACTTGCGCAGCGCTTACTATCCATCCGCCCTTTCGTTTTCAAGTGGTTTTATACATACGAATATATATATATA